>JAGDQP010073396.1:0-10394 GCA_022664845.1 Lepisma saccharinum | reverse complement strand
ATTTGAACAACTTATTCGGATTTCCTCCTGTCATTTCGATATCTCGCTGCGCCGATGTCCTGCCTTTCCCGGTTTTCATGAGAGAACAAAAGACAAACGCATAGGGTAGGCATTGTATGAATGTCAAATAGAAGCGCATTTCCATCAAGAAAAAAATATTATGTAACACCTAGTAAAGTTTAAACATTACTATGACAGAAACGCAAAGATTCAACGTTTAATCAACGCTGTGCTTTCCACCACTTTAGAAGGTTTAAGATCACAATTTAAATTCTAAGTTTAATAAACGTTTCATTCTGGTCATCCTTTAAACGTTTATTAAATTACGTTGATAAAACGTATAATTCAACGTCCCGAAATACAACGTAGTCAAAATTCAACGTTTATAAAACGTTAATTCAACATTGTGTGCTGTGTGGGTATTTGAACAATAAAACTGAATTTAACGGATGCTATATTTCCACCAAAATTATTTATTTTAGTTTTATTTATTAACAAAATACAGACATCTTAGATTTGAAATAAGGAGTTCGGAATTTCACGTATTACCTATGTGTGTTAGGCATATCTCCCTTTATGAAACTATGGATGTTTTCTCTCGCTTCTTAGAAAAGAGATTTCTAATAACCTGCCACCTTTATTATATAGTACATAACAGAGCTCAAATAAGTAAGTGCGAGCTCAGTTTCCAAGCTACAACAGATGATTAGAACTAAATGTACCACATCAGAAGGTTATCCTAGGAAACCATACTTTTATTTGATATATATATAAAACCATCCCAAAATTTGCAACACCCACTTCCAAATACATTACTATCAAATTACTGTGTTATGTAATTTCACTCACAGAAGTAATGTATCCATCTGAAACGCTACAAAACTCTAGTTTTAAATGTACTATTCATAACAACAGAGTGCACTCTTTTGAGTCTCAAACAGAAAGAATCATGGATTCTTGCAGACTCAAGAAGATATTATCATTTTCCTTGTCTCATGTACAAAATATTAAGAAAAATGAAAGAAATCCGACTCTTCTCGGTAAGTTGATAGAACGAACGAAAAACTAAAAATTATGACACACTGGATGGTAATATAATGCACCGACAAACTTTAAGAGATAACAGTACATAAAAAATACGAAAAAGTTCTGATCATCGGGGTGGAAAACCGCTGTGTTTCGGATTCACAGGTTGCTGAAAGAGTGAGAGATGTACTTTACAGCTTCAAATTTGCAGTACCATTAATGGTAGAGCTGATGTAGCATGATACCATCAAAGACTTGAAACCTGCTCTACTAAGAATTCATATTCGAACATTGAGTGTGCAAGGGATTCCCCAAAGCAAATAGAGGTTCCCAGAAATTTTCTGAAGTGAATATGCCTTGAAATGAGCATGAATTGAATGACTTCCCAGCAGGTAACAATAATTCGTTTGCGACTTTTCTTCGGAGAATATCTTGAAATCATCTACTTTCTTTGAGAATCCCTTGCACACCCAAAGCAAAATTTTGAAATAAGCAAATTTAGATGGAACAATTTTGAAGTCTTTGATGTTAGTATGCCACATCAACTCTACCGTTAGTTGTGTTGGATATTTGGACCTCTACAGTTCATTTGCCTGTAGCTCCTAAACTCGGCGGAATTTCCACCCACATAACCAAGATTTCCTCATTATTTTGTGTACTATGATCCCTCGAAATTTGTCGGTGCATTACGTTGGCAGCGTGTATACAGCATCAAGAAACAAATGGATGCCGCTTATGTTCAGCACCGAATGCTGTACCTGTATCTATTATCTGTATCTGAATGCTGCACCGTTTTTATTCCTGTATCTATTATTAATACACAGCAACATTTTTCAACCTGCTACACCCATTTATCATTTCATGTAGCCAGTGACCCACAAAAGTATTTTTCTTGCATTATAGTAAGCGTCAAGATTGAACAGGACATTTAGGACTGGTTAAATCAAAAGAGGCTCAGATTTCGAACTAACTTTAAACTTATGCAACGTCATTTCGTAACGTTTTTCTTTTATTATTTTTATATTTTTTATTTGTGTAATATTTGAACGTTCACGGAAAGAACAATCAAAGTCAATTTTTGAAAGTTGCAAGAAAGACACATTTTAAAGTGTAAATAATTGAATTTGAATTTATTTTTGGTCTTTTACGCATCACAAGCTCAGGCTGTAAAGATCTCTGAAGTCCAAAAATAAAGTGCTTACTTACACTTTGAAATGTGTTTTTTGTTACAACTTTCAAAAATGGACTTTGATTGTTCTTTTCGTGTACCCTTCTTTAATTTGCTTTTCATTTCAAAACATGACATTTGATTTGTTGTATTTGATAATAAATATCCTAATTATATTATCCAAAGACTATTCAACAATTTACTTTATCTTTAGTAATTTAAAAAAAAACAGGGAACAAAATAAAATATCTTCTTGGAAATTTTTTAAATTTAACCCAGAAAACCACAGTTAAATTTATTTTTCAACTCCCCTTCCCCTCGCGACTCCCTTGCACACAACTCACGACCGTTCTGGGAGTCGCGACTCCCACGTTCAGAAACCATGATATACAGTATATTGCATTAAAATGTCCGTATTTTTAAATAATAACACAGCACACTTTGGCTGAACCTATCGTGCTTAATAATAAGTGTTCATTATTATTATTATTACTATTATTATTATTATTATTATTATTATTATTATTATTATTATTACAAGTAAAGATATAGAAGTAATATTCTAGTCAATCAGCACCCCCTTAGTTTTTCGCTCATTTCCAGCACTGTTTGGTTGTAACTGGGTCACGTACCTAAAAAGTACCTTTGGTACATTTGTCAGTACCTGTACAGTAGTAGAGTACCAACAATTAAGGCACTTTTAAACTTGTTTCTAGCCTTAACCATTGGACCTAGCAGGGTGACGTTGTTGAAGGACGGTGTTAGAGGAGTGGCAGGAGGTAATCTTGTGCAGATTCGGTCATAGAAACCATAGAACAGAAATGAAGTTGATGTGAGATTTACTATCGATTTGTTTAATTATTGATTTGAATAACTCAAGCATTTTTGTTGTCATCCGCCATTTCACAGCCGTCATGTTAGGGTACTGTTGCCGGCCGCAATTTGCGAAACCCAGCGTGAAGCGACTGCCACGCACCGATCCACACCGCCCGTGTCGATTTCGAAGTCATACTACACGAGGTGACAGTTTAAATTTATTATAGAAATTTATTTTTATTATTGGAATCATAATTTTATTTTGACGAAGAATAGTGACACATTCACCGTCAACGCGCACCATTCACTTGCCGTGATTTGCACGTTTTTTGTCCTCTTACATCTTTCGATGTTCGTTAGAAGGTATTTATTTGTATCACATTTTCATGCTTGGCGATCAGGATCTGCTCATGCGCAGAGTTGTTTATTTTTATATTTTCAACTTGTGAACCTACTATAACATGCTTGGTGCATGTGCTACTTACTTTATTTTTATTTGTCGTATTGTTATGCTCAAGAACGTATTCTAACTTGTTTCTTTTTGTCTCCGCTTGATTGACAGCGGCGTCTGTTGATTGACATTAAACAATCTATCTACTGTTTCGCATGTTTTAATGCTCGGAACGTTTAAGCATATGGCTTTTCTAAGAATTCGACTGTGCAGATGTTCGTTTATTCTTGTTTCATATTCTTGTTTGAATACACACTGTGTGGACGAGGAGCAAGATAGAACATGTATCTTTTGATATTCGCCGCATAACAGGTGTTGGGGAATTTTTTATTTGTTTCGAATTTTCCTGATGCTCGAAGAAGGAAACAGGTGTTTATGTGATTGTTCAATACTTACCATTTAAGTTAATCTGCCTTATACTACCTTCTGCTGGCTTTATTTTTAACTTTTTCTATTTCCCATTTTGAATCTTCTTAAAACTATTGTATAATTATGAAATAAATATATTTCTATACAGTTTATCCTTTTTGTTTTCCTTTATGGATTTTTAAATAATATTTGGATTTACCTTTATACGAAAAAACTTAATTACAGTTTTCCTTACGTTTTATAATATATTTTACAAGAGATTTTACAATCTCATGCTTTTCTTTGCAGATTTGTAGTATAGAAAGTAAAAAATTATTTTTTTCCTCGCACACTGAAATAAATGAATGCTATACAGAATAGTCCACAAAGAATAGATTTTTAGTGTTGAATTTGAGTTTTATTCACAAGATATAATTTGCAATTTCGTTTTAAAAATTTGCAATTGATTTACTATGTCCATCTCTGAAGCTATAAAGAATATTTACCCTGTCTGACTTGCTTGACGAGAGAATTGTTTCTTCGACTATGGTGGTGTAATACATATGAGTGTCTTTAATATTAAATGTATCGGATACTTAGTTCGAAGAGCCTGGGAGACGTTATAGTATTCTCTTCTGTAGTCGTCTTCGGCAGATTTTTGTTCATGAACAGGTTGAGGTCTTGTAAGTCTTTTCTGCGGTTGCTTCAGTCTCGGAAGGGTTACTGGAAGAACATGAAGCTCTTCATTTTTTTTCTGGCAATTCGCAAATAGCACAAAATCTTTTCTTCAGAATGCAATTGTCACCAAAGGCACTTGAGATCGATTACACACATTTAAGTAGTCCTGATAGGTTAACAGTCCTCCCTTAAAATGTTTTATTCAGCAATTCGAGATAGGATAGCAGCCAAGAAAAGTGACTCCATTTTCAAAATTCTGAAGCAACCCACTAGCTTTCTCGTATTTATCTTCAATCAACTCATCCAGAATTTCGCGATCTTAGACATGACTCAGAAAAATATTTGGGGAGACAAGTCCGCCCTCTAACAACGCCAGTGATCACTGTAAGGAAAAATCAAGGCCAGTCCAATTTTTTGTTTAAACCAGCATGATTTCTGGGAAATTCGCAGTCATTTTCTTTTTAGAACTGGCAGCGATCCGAACATTAAACTGCACAATATTATGATTCCCCTAAGATCACTCGCTTGTGAAAAATCAATGAATGAGCCAGCCTTCTTCACAGTTCTAATTCGAGATTACTAGGTTTCCTCTGTTTCGAATTTAATCCTTTATGCATACCTGTATTTCAGAAACTGTCTTCGTTACATAAAGGGGCTAGTATAATGTACTTCATTCAGGAGAAGAAAATTGGAGTAATGGTTAGAGGGGCGGACAACAAACAAATCAGAAAACTCTGGCTTCGAACCCCACTACTGGCAATAGAAATATTTTTCTGTCACAAGCTCCATGATGTTCAACCAACATTAAAGAAAGCTTTGTACCAAGTTTGACCTAGTAACGAGTTTAGAGTGCAAAATTGTAGCAAATTTGTCACTTGTCAACTAGCATGTTTGCTGCAAAATTGTAGTATGTTTGCAGCCTTGAATGCAACTGCAAGTTTACTGTACTATCTGGATACCCATGATCTGGCGACAGGAATCTTAATATGATAAGATAAAATTAATTGTATGGGCGATAACAGCACTATGGCTTACGCCCTTTCCCTAGGAATCTTAATATGAATACAACACCACGAGAAACACACCTTGTTGCTTGTCAATAACTGATTGCACCAATATTCGTTAAGAACTCATAAATCGTTTTAACAAATGCATGCTAAGAAACGAAAAGTACTCCCACTTGTTGGTACTTCAAAAGATAAGTGTGGTGTGGATCTTTCGACTTTTTAAAAAATGTTTCCGATCGAGTTGGGAATTAATAGAGCGAAGAAGCATGCTGGTTGGTTGCGTTCTACATTGTTAGTAACTAAAGAAAAAAGGTGCATTTGTCAGTAATTAATATCAATGCGATTGAGGAGTGATTTGTTAAAAAAATAATAAAGAACATTTTCTGCACAAGGATCGAATCTTGGCCTGCCACTCAGGAAACTGACTCCCCACCGCGAATGGCACTTAGGTAACTGGGTAAGGGCTGATTTTTATGAAAGCTTGCGTTACTTGCGATTTGTATGAATAGCCAACTAAAACACGTGTTATACTTACATTACAATAAAACACAAGTTTTAATTGGCTACTCACCCAAATTGCGCGCAACGCCAGCTTTCATGAAAATCAGGCCTAAAGCATTTCGAAATCTACGCGTTTCAAAAGTACCGTATCCAATCGAGGGTGGCATGTTTTGAAACAAAACTTGATTGGCAATTCAAAATATGCGGATAGATAGATCTCAAAATAAAAACAGGAACTTCAGTCTTATTGATATTGACTGATAATAAAATTCTCCCATCGCTACCAAATGAGCTCTCCAGGATTCGAAAGTTCAGTTGAGTTGAATGATGTGAAGGATGAGTTGAAAGACCCATAGATTTATATCCACAAAAGAATATTTTTTATTACCCCCAGATGCGTTCGTTATTAGGTACCCAAGTGTGGCTTATATTCACACCTCAACTGACATATCTAAAAGTTGGTATTATTATATTTTCTCAGCCACCCACTTTCGCGTTTCAAGTAAATAGTTATACTCCCGTAAATTTTGATTTTATTTTAATATTTACGAGAAATCTCAGCTCGAAGTGGGTAATCGTATTATTGATTTCTTTCTGACTGTGAGTTATGATATGTTATGCATATTTTTCATTGACGACATATAGAAATATAACAAATTGTCATTATATAACGGAAGTAGAGCCATGTACCATTATTGTTATATAAGGGAAGTAGAGCACAAATGGTTGCGCTTTTGTAAGGTAGTGTACATAAATCACAGTTAAACAAAAAAAATAATTAAAAGAAGACTTTAAGGATCATCAGAACTGTTTATATAAACCCAATATAAGGAATTTACAGTCTTGAAAACTTCAGTCAAAAGAAAATGGTAATGGTGGAACACCTCGAGTAGACTCAAAAGCCTATTTTATTTCTTAGAAGGGAGAGGAATAATATCTACATCTCAAAGCTTTGCAATATGGATGCATCCCTAAATCATCACATTTTTCAACGAAGAAACTGTATGGTGAAAAAATAGTAGAAAATGCTGTCAACCGAAACAGGTCTCTAAAACCTTATCGTCCCCGAAAGAATCAAAATAGCTTGTCCAAACACCACGCACAAAGTAAAAAACAAAGATATATCAATCCTAACACCTGGTTAAATAATCGCGAAATATAAAAAAGGAAGATCATCTTCCAAGACGAGCAAGAAATGTATTTATTTTGTCATACTAGGCAAATGCCGGAAGGTACCTACTAACAATACACTAGCGGACTACATTCGAACATGCTCTCCCCACCCTATTCCGTCCTGAGCCTGAATGACTAAAGGCATAAACAAATTAAATTCAATTAAAAAAGAATGCAAGTTATTATTATTCTGTTTGGTTATATTTGGCAGTTACTTACAAGGCGAGACTGACGAAGTTAGACAAAACGAAGGTAGCTTCCTTAGACTAAACACAAGAAGGTGGAGTCTTGGAGGTGAGACGGCTAATACATGTGGTGTTTATTATTTTTAAATATATGTCTGCACAGAGTGAATAGTACGATTTGAAAAATAATAATTACATGTGAATTAACTCTGGAACAAAAATAGATGTACTGTAGTGTGCATGGTGGGATGTAGCGTAACGAGGAAACGTACGGGATGGTGTAAGTAGATGAGTCGTGGATTCTAAGGAGTGAATTAGGTAGCTTCCTTCCAAATTCACCTATTATCGGCCACTGTATATCTTCTTGTATAGTGTATGCGTGGTTTTAGGTACGGGAGACGGATCTACTTCTAGCGACCAAAAATTGAAACCAGCACAATCCAAGAGTACCTGGGAGGTGTAATTGATTTAATAAAAAACAACTGAATATAACGTTCCGTACAATACCATATTTAAAATATACCAATATTCCTCCTCTCTTCCGTAGCTAGATCTTCCTCCATTGTTTGCTTTCACACGCCAACCAATAAGACGCAAGTTAATCCTAATTATCCACGACAAGATTAAGCGTATTGGGCCAGTCAATCCGTCTACCGTATTTACATTCATGCATCGTATATGTAGCTGTGGTTAATATTTTGGTAGTTGTTTAAGGGTCATATTAATGAATCACTCCCAAGAGATGGGTGACTCGCAGGAGTATATCATTTCAGTACTCCTGGGAGCTACCCACCACTTGCGAGTGATTCATAAATATGACCCTAAATCAAAGCTTTGTTTCTAATTGAGGTTACCTCCTTATTTAAATTTTGTTATTGTAAGGTGATCTTTTAGAGCTGCCGACTGTCCCGGATTGACCGGGAGTGACCTGGAACACCCCCTTATGTTCAGGAAAATATTAAACCATGTCCGGGACTTTAAGAATCTCCTAACTTGCATTTGACTATTAAATATAGGTAGGGTAAATTTAGTAAATAACAATAAAACATGATGTCAAAGCCTCTTCCACTATAACGCTAAGTTGCTAGGCTGCTGTTACCTCCGTATAGAGGGTAGAGGGTTTGTGAACCATGTGCTTTTCGGCTCGTAATACAGGCGATCGTGTGTTTAGCGACCCGAGTGTTTTTCCTGTTGAATGCTATTTATATTTGCACATTTAATGAATAAGTAACTAATAGCTTCATTGACACATTTTTGTCTTTAAATACATGTAAGAAGCTTATATATTTCTGATTGGGTGAAGGTAAGATTACCAGTTTACTTTGGGAGCCAGCTGGAAGATGTATTTCAGAATTTGAATTACAAATATGTTCTTTAATATTACTATATAAACAAAAACTCAGTCCTCCATTGTAATGCTATTTACAGTAAGTGCTGTTTGGGAGAAAACGGAATTCATTTTCGGTGACATCGGAATTCATTACTTTGGCAATTTCACATATACATTGATGTGGTAAGCCAACTTCGTACGGAATGTAATATAAAACCACGCAAATGTCACATTTAGGCACGAATTAATGGCAAGTTAGCCGGAGCGAGTGAAGGAGGATTACTTAAAGTTAGATTCTTCTGTTTTTCAATCCGTCCGTCAGATGAATTTTTCGTTATTTCTTCGCGTTTTCTGCATTAATTGCTTGTTCTATATATGTGTGATGCATTTGGAAACTCGAGATACCAATCCTTGCTTTCGGGAAAGTTTTAAAGTTGGTTCTCAGAATGGAAATTGTTATCGTACAAGGCGTGTCCATGAAGAAATTAGAATAGAGGGATACGCCCGTGCTGCCAAATTCTGAAGCTAAAATTTGACCGCTCGTCAATCTTGCAGTGCGGCCATTTGCCATCCTGAATTATTAAGAAAACCGCGAAATCCCTACTGGTTTACGAACATTTTTATTAGTAACGTTTAGATTAACTCCAAGTGTGCATAAAGGAAAAAATTCTAGCAGAATAAACACTGTACAATAAAGAATATTGACATCTGCAGCCGTTAACTATGTAAGACTGCTGATTACCAAGATTAAAATATTTTCGAAAAAATGATAACACAATAAATTTTCCTATACTTTCAGTAAATGACGAGTGCCTCGGACTACGAATTGGGAGGGTTCAAATCAACGTCAAGACACTAGATAGTTTTCTCGCAGTGTATCTATGCCTGGCGCTTTGAGGTGTACTCAGAATCCTATTAAATTGAGTGCCAGAGTGTCTTTGGTATTCCTGTGCACCTTGGGAGTAAAGGTGGTTGAGGGTGGGACTGACCACCCCACCTCAATTCGTACAGTATTTCGAGAATATGTGGAACGCTAGCCCCACATCCTCCATACGCCTTTCACAGGGAAAAGCTTTCTGTAAATGACAATGAAACCCGTAAGTAGTGATGAAAAGAGGAGGAGGTAATATTAAACACGTACTAAGAAATTCACAATAATATCGCCAACGTTAACAAAACCATCCAACACCAAACACTGTAGCTAAGTTAGTAGTGCGTTGACTTAGCAATCGGAAGGTTCTGGGAATGATATCAGCGGCCGCCGATTGTGACTCGGATTTATTGTCACAACATACAAATGAAGGGATGGTACTTTCCTCTCCTACCCCTTTCCGTCTGAGTGAAAATTGCCTAAAGGCCATAAATACGAGAATGAAAATTTAAAAATCCGTTAAGATTAAAAGTTATATTTTATCTATGTTAATACACAGAACATATTATTATTATACTAATAATAAAGTAATAGATCCATATCCGTGGAATAGAGATTATCTATTCATTATGCCCACCTGGGTGGCCGTACTCATTAAGGGGTTCGCCTGCGAATGCAACCGACTCAGCTTAATGGATTCAACATCTGGCCAGGGCGTGAATGTTCTTTCTTCTCTACTTTTCATACAGAGGAAGGTAATGACCACCACTATGTTCATCTTTTCCAGAGGCCTTCCCAGTCATTAAATTTTCCTTGATTTATTACTTGCTACTCTCACTA
>JAGDQP010073395.1:0-10394 GCA_022664845.1 Lepisma saccharinum | reverse complement strand
CTAGATATTAAGAAGCAGATCCTTGCATGTTAGAAGGGAGAAAATAAATATTATTCTCGAGCTTCTGAATAGTTGCGTCAACTGCAAAAGTCCTATCAAATTATGCATGCCATGTGAAGGCGGCAGATGCCACTGTTTGAAATTTTTGCCACTATCTAGAATAATCGTTTTCAGGAAAATTAATTGCAAAATAGTAAAAGCAGCCTAGGTGAAATTATTTACTTATGACTACTGTAACAAGAACTGTTTAAGTTATTATAATTATATTGGTGCTTGAATCCCAAACTTGAACGAATCTAACCAATGCACTTTATTTTCATGTATACACAATATCGAGGCAGTTTTTCACTGACCTATAAACGTGTTCACAGACTCTGAAATGACACTAATTCAATAAATGTGGTTACATGCTAACGAGATTTTAAATAAAAATGACATATTATTATTGCAAACGTAAGAACAACTCAATATGCAGAAACAATTTTCATGCCATGATCACCTAGTTCAAGTGGAAACTTTTAGCGATACTATCCATAACAGCAAATGTTTCATTTATTTCCTTTAATCTCAATTCAGTTGGAATGTGAACACGTCCTGTGTTTGTCATTTATTGGATGCAAAAGAATATAGGAGTAACAAAAGAAAGTAGTCAGACAATGTGAATAGGCACAAGATGAGAATGTTTTACAATGTGTTCATCCAAGTGTACAACTTTGCGAGAAAATTAAAATTTCAATCAGTCTGTTGGAAATGTCGAAATGCATCTTCAAAATCAATACAAAATCTCTAAAGAAAGGAAAGCATTCGAAGCAAAAGTTCGTATCAGACATCACGTATTTTTATCCCTAGTTCTTTGAAAATTCACTTTGCTCTACTCCGCTTTTATGAACTCCGCTCCACTCCGTTCTACTAGTCGTTCATGATACTTTGAACATTTCTTATTTTTTCTTATTTAATATTTATTGATAAAATTACAAGCAACCATTACATAATTAAAAATACAATACAAGATGGGCCCCAACGAGCATAGGCTCACACTAAAGGGCAATATACCCAAGATGGTACCACTATTCTAAAAATAATGGCAAAGCAATAGTTTGAAAAGAAGACAATAAGGCCTCATTTTCTGCATCTGTAAAAGTTTCTAAGTAATATTTCTGACAAGAAACCTGTAAAAAGTTTCCAAAAATAATTTTATTTTTTTACTTTATTTTTAAATTTTGAATAGATTTTATGGTCTTTGTGTGTTTAGGTACACCATTACAATTTTGACGTGAATTATCTTTAACACTATTTGTACCGTAAGTAGAAATATTAATGTTATCAATGCTAACTTGCTCTACCTGTCTGGTCCTATATCCATGCACTTCATTCCTTTTATTAACAGTAAATTACTGTGCGTATTTCCACCTAATGCCTTATGAACGTAAATACATCAATGAATTTTAAGCAATACTTCCAGCGGGAAAATATTTGTTTCATAAAACAAACTCTAACTGGGATGATACAGGTGATACCCATACATTTATCCTAATAGCTTTTTTCTTTAACAATATAAGTTTATGTAATCTTGTTTTGTTTGTATGATCCCAGATTGTACATAAATATATCAGATGGCTTTGTATAAATGCGTTATAAACCATTCTTTTTAACATTTAGAACAGAGAATTGCGAGTCGGAGGAAAAACTCCTTTCCTTTGCCTCCTGCCCTACTTATACAGTGTTTCCGAAAGTCTGTCATCTGCTGTTCTGTTCTGCTCTGTTATACATAAACGCAAGATATTTAAGAAGTTCTGAATTGTAAATGATAGTGCCGTGTAACACTCAATATAGGTGCATATACAAAAGTAAAAGTATTACATAAGTCAGCAATTTCTCATAGCCAGTCGAAGTGCATTTAATACATTTTTATTCCTACTCCATCATGCATCCGTGTGAGGTATCGACTTGCACCCAACGTGGTGTTGTTCTCTGGTAGGAAGTCATCCTCTACATGCTCTGTTCGACCCACTTTCGCTGTCCAGTTTTCGGGGAATACCTCACTTCACCCGGGGAATCCCTCGCGCACTTTTCCCTCGCTTTTGCCCATGTGCATTTTCTGAACGAGCAATTCCAATTTCTTTGACACAACGACGAGCTGCCAGCTCTACAGCTATTAGTGTTCGAAATCAATCGTCTTGCAATACATTTTTCGACTTCTTTGGAACCCTCTAACGCCGAAACTACGCAAGATAGGGCGCGTGTTCTTATGAACTTTCTTCCTTGTTTTGATATAAGGATTCACATACCGTAGTTTGTACCTGAGGTACTGAAACACCCTGTATATTATAATTTCTTTTGGAGTAAGTCAGGAGAAATTTGTCCTTTACAGGTAGTGATTTATGCCCTTATCTACATCATTATCGTCTTTTGGCGCCCCTTTCAGCCCGGCGTCTGGGGCACATATCTCTTTTGCTCCCTACACTTCAGTTGCAGCCTGGAGTTTTAGCAATACTACATTGTAATTGTATACACTATTTAAAATTTATATAAGGCGTGTGCATATGTGTGTATTAATCGTATCATTCCTGTAATGTTACTCTAAGTTAATGTAATTTTGGACTACATATTTTTATTTTGTTTATGAATTCTAGGTAAAGTTTTGGGGTCTGGGATAAATAAACAATTTTTGTACATAAATTAATGGTAACTGCTTCTTCGATTTACACTTCACAATTTAAAAACATTTATTCGTACAGGTTAATTTCGAATAGCAGGAGATATCTATACTGGGTGAATCATTAGCACTACTTTGAACAATCCTTGCTTCAAAAATTTGCTGATTATTAACTTTCCTAGACTAAAATAACTCTTAGTATTTGGTGTTAATTTAATCATTACAAATGAATGTATAGGGATACTAGAAATACATATCAGTTGGCACTGATAATTGGATTCTGTCCATTGTTACTTCTTGTGGAGTGGCGTCATTTCAGTTTTCTCTTGGGAGGGGGACGGGAATATCATTTAGGAAAGATCTTATATGTATGATATATCGCTTGGCGCATACCACCTACTTCCTAGCGTAGTTGTTACTTCATACTCTGCATATACGCAATCAGTGACCACTGTGAGAGGTATCACCCACAAATCCTCGAGAGAACCTTCAACTTTTAAACAAATGTCAAAATCGACAGAAATCATGCTCTAACACATCCCTATTTTGACTTGACACCTCCCTCCCCAAGTAAATAATTCACATGCATCTCTTTGCTATTAATATGATATAGCTAAAAACAAGTAACACTTATATCACACAAAAAGTAAAGAAATTTGAATTGTTAGTTAGAGCAGATAAAATAATTAACAATTATTTTAGCAATAATTAACAGGATCGTCAATAGAAAATGTCTTCACCTCTTTCCGCTCCACACTGTAAAAATAGGAGACACAACGTTCATCCAAAAGATGGAGGCAGCTTGGATTAATCTACATTCAGGAAGTTTTCGGTTGAACGTTTTACTTTCCGTAAAATTTCAAAATGCGTGTATATATTACATATATATGAGTGTTCCAACATATTTCATTCAATCCGAGCATTTTTTAAAAGTAGAAAAGAATAAAAGGAAATATTCCTTTAAAATAAAAAATAAAAAAAAATAGTTGAAGTGGTTGGGTTTCGATCCAGGTTCCACAAGCACACTGGTCAGACGTTCTAACCACTTCGCTACGAAGACAGTTGGTGAATCTGGCTTTCCGAGCTAGCTATGGTTGTACTGTGAAGGAGGTTAATTATTAACATGTTTTTGATTTTACTACGAGGCATGTCTCGTGAAAAAAAGAACAGATGCTTTTGCTACAGTGTAAAGATTTATACCCAACTTAATTTCTCGGCCCACCAGTAAACTTTTTGCTGTTCACAGTGTAAAGGCAATGTAAACACTCAAAATGGCGGGGCGTTCAGTGACAAGCAAGTAACGTTACTCCTGTTACTGGATTATAGAATATCCAACTAAGGCTTAAACTTCATCCACAAAAGTACGTAACCTCAAAATTTCCTGTTTAGCTTACACTTCGATTAGAAAATGACCGAGTTTTAAGCGTAAAATAAGTTGAACGTTCACGGACAAATCACTTTGGCCAGTTTCAACCCATTTTCAGCTAACGTTAAGCTATTACAAAGAAAGTGTTTAACTTTAAAATTGAGTTAATTTTACCAATCCTTCCACTAAAAAGCTTACACTATATCCACGTTTAAGAGTAAATACAACAAAACTCTAATTTTTGACTTTTATTTCTCCATAAAGCGGAGTAACTTTCATCCATTTCGTGTTTCCAACTTTTACAGTGCACAGCCAAACCATCAACGTGGCGAGTTGATCATCCGAAATTGATGAACGGGTGTAGTTCTTCAGTCTTTTTAGAAAAAAATATCGTTAACGGCAGTGGTGATTGGCAGTGACAGAAATTTCCAATAACAAGATAAGAATAAATAGCCGATTAAAGCAGCCTTCTATACTGTAGACATATGATATTGAGCTTAGTGTCTTGAGGTGGACATCACCAAACAACCCGGATTCAAATCCGACTAGAGGCAGAAATCTTACATGCGCTGATACTGAGGCAGGCTAGTAAAAGGAATCAGTAAATAAAAATAGAAAACTTCTCATCGCAAAAGGAAAAACAGCTTAATAGTCCACAAAAACATAATCAAGTAACTGACGATATTCTGCATGTCGTGATAGGCAAAGTAAACATTATGGTGGTAAAACTCTTCTAATGATGTGATCCCACAACTTGAATAAAAATTGATTCTACACACAGAAATATGCAAAATAGGGAAAACTATTTCTACATTGAACCCACGAAACTGGGAAAAACAGAATAAAGACAATGGTACTTGGCTTCCTCCGAACGAAACAACACTTTCAGCTGTCACGGAGAGGGAAGACAAAACTTATGAACAAAAATTAAAAAGCTAAAGCCTCCCTGAAGACACGTTTTCAGGAAAGGCAGAACTTGTTAGACATAGACTGCCCACCAATATATATATACATCCAGTACAACCAATATAAATACACCCAAGGAGAAATATTAAAACGGATAGGGTTAAAATTGACCCGAAAGGATCTACCGCTTAAGCAGTACATTGCCAATATTGATAAAAAAATGACTACTGGTGGTATTTAACACAAAAGTGACAATGCTCCAAACAAAAAAGAATAGATATTAAAGAGTGAAAAGTATGTGACTGGACCGGGGATCGAACCCGGGACCTTTGGGTTACCGTCCCAATGCGCTACCATCTGCGCCACCCAGTCGACCCTTTTTCCACTCACACACCTTTCACTCATGCTGTCGATGTTCTCTCTCGAAACCATCTGGAGAGTACCACAACTCCTAGTTGTGCTTGGACTTTCCTGTGTCTCATAATGGTGAACATCTCACACGGAAGAATTAATATACAGATACAATTGATATCAATTGTATCTGTACCTACAGAGGCTTGATGTACAGAAAAAATCGGAAGTTGCCTCCATTTCATCTTTGGATAAAAAAAGAATAGCTTTACAAAAAATAAGCAATAAATGCTGTGGTTTACGTAGCTGTTTACTACATGCAATCAGTCTTAACAAGTGCGTAGTTAATTAACAAGCCACCGATACAAACCCAAAATAAAAATAAAAGATATTAATTATTTAGGGAAAAGCAAAAATGTCAGATGATCAAATCGAATATATTATTAGGCGGAATAATGAGCAGCAGCTAAACAGCAATACGCTCTAGAAAATTATATAGGCCACTTAGAAATGTTTACCTAAACAGTACACATTAAGGGGTGTACATTCCGTTTCAATCACACATTTCAGCTAGTATGTGCTGAAGCAGAACAATGAAAACTTAACTCTTCTAAATTCTTCTAAAAGATATAAAGAACGAATAGGCAGACTTAACTATTCATTTTTTTACACACTTATGCCCAAAGTGTTCATACACGAACAAAACCTATGTACTGAAAGTATCATAAAGGTGGCCGAATGTAGTAATCTAGTTAATGTGGGACGCACAACTTGCAAAGAGGGCCCTAACTAAATGAGTAAGCATGAGAAGGCTGATTATGTGCCGTTAATCCTTTGGCCACCTTATTCAACGGATTTAAACACATGCAACCTTTCCTTGTGAGGAATTGTACATATCATTTTTGTGCCTCCTTTCCTTGCTAATATAACTACGTCTGTGACACTTCTCTACCGTGGTATCCCCACAGGCTTGTATGACAAAATAGATTATTGTCTAGATGTCTGAGGCGCCTACTAAAACATGCCTGCCTCTGTTCTACTATTATTAGCTACAAAGTATGTTTAATGTGGTTTCAAAATGTCCTGTAATTTAAGTATTTGAATTATAAATTAAAGAATAATGGATCAGTTTTGTTTGCCTAATAATACTAATGATAGCCCTTTTTCTTATAACATGCTTTTATTTAAATTAAAGAAATTATCTTTTTATTGTTCGAGTTGATCCGCAATAGTGTTTACTATATTTAAAAAAAAATGAAATCAACTTAAACGAAGAACAAGCCAAATCATGGTTTCATTTACATAATCAAACGACCCTAGTGTAATATCAAATGTATTGAGATCCAGAGGCGTTACAGACAAATTCTTTATAAATTAGAGAAAGTTAATCCAAATGCAAAAGACTTCTTCCAGTTTGAGAGTCACCAGGTTAAACACGGCCTATAACCAAAATGCAAAGGACCTTCCAGTTAAGAGTCACCAGGTCAAAAACAGCCTATAAATGAAGATCACGAAACTCAAATCTGAAATCCGTTTCTCTGTAACTGCTTTTATTGAGGTCATAGAGCCAATTATTACAATGGAGAAAGCTGAGAGCATGTGAGACGGTTCTGTCAGTCTTTGAGTCAAAGTCATATTTTTCGCCATCCTTTTAGACCATGGGGAATCCAACTGTATATGACTCATCTCTATCTGACTTTTTAGATTCCTTAGATCTAGGAAATACAGACGGTATTCAAACAGAATAAACTGCATAGATTCCTCATATTCATAGGGGAACGCTAAACTTCAAACGTATGTATATGCGTATTGTAATGTACGACTTCAAAATGATCCTGAAACAAAGAGAAGAGAATTCATCAGATTCAATTACAATTTATCAGTATTGTAGATCAAGAGAGGAAATTAAAAGCTATTTATAAGTCTTCCTTGATTTGTCTTTCCAAACTTTCTCTTGATGGCGGAGTTAATTGAGCAGCAATGGAGGAAGAAAATAACATTTCTTGAAGTTAAATGATTTGAACAAAGCTACAAATTAAATGACAAGATAAGACAAGAAACTTCAAGCATTTGTTACAATATTCTAAAGTTTGCAAATTAATTTTGCAAATGGCATTATAAGCTCAGCTAATGAACTGTCCAGTAAAAGGAACAAATGAGCAATCTTATGTTTAGAAAAGACTCGAAAAGTACTGCAATGATATTTCGCGAAACTATTATTGTAGTTATCAAAACTGACTTTTGTATGTTGATGATAATTTACATATGCCAAGAACTTTATATTTATTGCACTTTTACAGAAAATATAGAAGAAAGAAAAGTTTTACAGTTTCAAATATCAACGAATAATTTGGAGTCTCAATTTTTACAAGATAAAAGTAAAAAAAATCCTAAAATTATTAACATAACTTGTTTACATATCTGAATGTGTTCGTGAAGCTTATGTCTAAAAGAATGTTTTCAAAAAATATGGGGTCGGAAACAGTGCTTTTCCGTCTGTCCTAAGGTGGAGAGAAGAATGACCTTACATTCATGTTCAGTTACAGACATCTTTTTCCCAGAAGAAAATTGTTTCCGGGAATCTGGACAACAAAAGACGTGGCATTTTTCAATGTACGTTCGTAGTATTTGTGATTCGTTTTACAGCGCATAAAATGGCCAAGGTCTTCCTCTCAAACGGCGTAACGTCTGTCAATCGGAATTAGAGTAACCGCAGCACAGAATAATGTTATTAATTTACCATATACTTGATTAAACAATATTCCTCCTACTCCAACCTGACAAGCATCTGCCATAACAACACCTCTGTTTACGAGTCAAAAAGATACAAAATTTCAATATTGACGTAATGCTGCCGTCACAACTTCAGATTCCTTTCTGTGCTGTTCTCTGCACGACTATTTAATGTTTTTCTTCAACAAACTATTTAATGAATGCCCCTCGCACTAACTTTCATAAGTTTCGAATCCACTCTTTCCTAGGCAAACAAAGTCACATTATCCGTGTGAACAAACAAGAGCAGCTAAATTGGCTAACATTGCAGCTATTGTGGTTGGCGCTCAATGGTTGAGAAAAAAGCTAGAAGTCAGGTGAAATGACATACTGCGAAACACCATAGTTCAACGTTCCAAAATGCTCGAACACCTCAAACTATGGGCTTGGAGTCGTCTATGTTTGTTTTCCTTAATGAAAGTATATATATATAGATATATGTGTATGTGTGTGCGTGTGTGTGTGTGTGTATTGCATGGTAACACCAGAATATATATATATGAAAAATGTTTTGGAAAGTATCCAGTGTCCACGTGACAGAGCCGTGCCTGATGGCAGAGTGTTTCTTGTGGCCTGTGACAAATAGCATGGAGAATAGCCTGCTACAGAAACATTTATTTCGCTTTAGCAAAGGCAGTTCTAACTCACACCTGTTTGCTCTGCGACTGTGTTCGAAACTAATGTATCTCACTTGGTATAAACTCGTTGGCACAGTTTGATTTCCTTATTCTTATTTATAGAGTCGAGAAAGACCTCGATAGCTTAGGTGCATGACATCTTGCTAAAAGTCATGCTAATATATATCCTCTGCAGCGCTTTGTCGGTGAGGTTTTCGAAAACGTTAGATTTCTTCTGTGTATTTTGGAGAAACAGCGAAATAGAATGATCATGAAAATTCCACTCTCCAAAAGATCATGACTTCGTTGGAACAAAACATAATAATATAGCTAATGTTCGTGCATGGAATTGCGTAAATGTGATAACATTGAGAATTTTGAGTTGAGCAGAATTCGTTTAGCATGTTCCAATAACTGAGATTCTACAAGAGAACCTTCCGAAAATGAAATTCGAAACCAGTTGGACATATTATTCATGTTAAGAGAACTCCATTATCAAATTATTAGCTACCAACTGTCACAAACGAGAAGAAAGGCAATATCCTTAAACATCAGATTTCGTCTTCCAAATGGCGTATTCATTTTATAATTTACTAGCTGATATGCCCATCCGTTGTTGCGGGAGCAAACAGAATCATAGTCTTTCCCTGTTCAAATGGAGGATACATTGAAAATTTAGTCATCTAGTCATACATTGAATAATTAGTGTATTTGGTAGTTAAACACCGGTCAAATGATGGCACGATGCAAAATTTTGTACATATTGTTATAAGGGTGTGGATATGTATAGCGGACAATTATACACATGAATACTCACCATACAGACAGACATACATACAGACAAGTTGAATTTTGTATAGTAGATCTGGAATGTGACTCCAATTACATTCCACTGATTTCCACGACTTCATATCTTCTCCGTTTACCAAAAGACGTCTTAGGATTATATTGTAGTATATCCATACGAATTTAATACAAGAGACGACAATAAAATCCTCAGGAGTCGAAATATTAGCATAGTTTCGTTCGAAGTTAGTCATGAGGAAATCTTTCCAAAAATATCTGTTGAAAATAATTTGAGGCATTTTCTTAATAAAATTATAGTTTTATCCAACAAGGGCCATAAAAAAGGTAATGCACGTCGATTTTCATGAAACTTGGTAGGCGTAGGTTTTCTTTAAAGTAATAACAATTTCTTAAAATTGAGAGAAAGAAAGGTTTATCTCTGCACCGAAATACAACTATCTTAGAAATGAGATATGACCATCCTTTTTTAATTTAAAACGAGAACATGCATCTGGAAATAAGTTCTGCAACCTCATTTCTAAACTATTATGCTCTCGTTTTAAATTAAATGAGAATGCACATTTCTAATTTTTAAGACATTTTTTTCTCAATGCAAAGATAAGAACTTTTTCTCAATTTTAAGATAAAAATTTTACAGTACTGTGTAACATGTATCAAAAGCTTATCTTTCCCTTTCTTGAGTGTAATAATTATTTTGTATGAATAAGTTCTTTAGTTCAACATCTGTGGTGGTTTGCAGCAGGGAGTCGCGATGAATCAGGATATATAGTTTGCTTTAGGGAGTCCGTGACGTTTTAATTTACCTCAGCTTGAGTTTTAATATCTCTTGAATGAGGTAATAAAAATATTTACTAGCAAAATCACTATTAATAGTGCTTTCTGATCCCTTTATAGCATCCGATGGTAAATTAAGACACAT
>JAGDQP010073394.1:0-10394 GCA_022664845.1 Lepisma saccharinum | reverse complement strand
AACTTAAATGGGCATTTTCACTTTGATCCAAAAATAACATTTAGATTCTGATTCAACAGAATACATTCCTCCATGAAATAATTAAGTTTGAAGTAGATTTACAATCTTTGCGATGCCAGTAAAAAGCAAAACTCCTGTTATTGGTTATTCCCCAAGCGACGTAAGAACACATATAACGTTAGTAGACTGCTTCTAACATGGTTTTCCTTGTTTAAATTGATACGTTGTTTATAAATGAGAAATATAAGTCCGCCATTTAAAAAAAAACACACACATCGTATGACACAAAGAAAGCGTATTCCACACTGTGAGTGACAGTTCTATAGATGTATTCAATGTGAAAGGTATAACTAGGGTCACTAGTTACATTTTCCCCCCTTTGAACACACAAATATAAAATTATTTTCATCCGCAACTTTTTAATGATTTAGGAAAGGAAAATCGCGATTGAAAACCTATGTTGATCGCATTATCTATCATCAACTTGTGCTCAAGGAAAAAAAGTCACTAAAGCATATCGGTAGTTGGTACACAATAAAGAATCCTCACACTCTGCCGTAAATATCAAGCACTTTAAAAAATAAAAAAAAAAATCATGGGAGACATCCTCTTTATTTTTCGGATTCAGCTCCTGCAATTACTTTCTCTTCCTTGAATAGCAACTATGCAATGAATACGAGACGATACCATATTCGGTACGGTACAGATAACAACAAAACTATATTCAAGTGACATCTAATGGTGGAAATAACCAGTATAAGGAAAACAGACTTCTAGCAATGCCAAACGCGTATTCACATGGCAATATATATATACGTACAGTTATGTCATTAATAATAAATACAAATAAAATCGATGGACATGCGAAACGGTGTCTAAAGCACAAAAACCGTTACAATCTTCTTCTCTCAAGAAAAGGAATATATGACACTTAAAGATTTCTCTCAAAAAGTACATTTTTCCTGAGAAAATCAGGAATTCGCAAAAATTAGGCACTATTTGTGGAATTCCACACATTTTTAACACTGTTAAATACTCTACGTTTATAGTTTTTTTTTTTATTTCCTATACCCAACGAGATTCCTCTGAAGTTAGATAATAGCCAAGAGATGACAGTCGGTGTGAGGTTTGTCGGCGATGTGGAAAGAAAATTTACTCAACAGTCAGTATACAAAATAAATAATTTAATGTACTAATTTTCCGCGGAACTGTAAAAGAATTTTCAGAGATTAAAAACTGTTGCCTAAAACTTACATCAAGTTTGAGGGATGACGAGCACTCTTTCGGGCAGGGATGGGGAACATAGCGTTCAAGGACTTAATATGGGTGCCTCCCCCGTATCGATCCGAAGACCGCGCCAGTAACCACTAGATCAATACAAGACGTAATCAATATTTTATATATTGACAGATAAAAGTATAAATAAGTAATAAAACTATCGCACTAAACTATCACCACTATTCATCAATGAGCCAATCATTACCTTTACCTTCAAAACATATTTGTTATCCTTCACTTGAAGGGCTCCAGTAACAGTGGATAAAGTTATTCCTGGTCGTACTTCCGTAGGTACAAGCGAAGAAGCCAATGCTGGATCTAACTCTATTTTTTCCTGATGACGTCTTAGTGGTAACGTCAGAACTTCAGCTCTCTTAAAAGGAATTGTAGTTTTTTCCTTGAAAGAAGAAGAAGAAGAAAAAGAAGTAACAAATATAGGAAAGGAATTGCACTTACGTAGTTTCTTGACGAAGATCACGTTGTTCACAATTACACAATTAACACTATAAAGTCATTACATATTGCGGTTTTTAAGCCACCATCAGCAAACAGAAGAAAAATAGTCCACTTAACACACGAGTGATTAATAGGAAGAGACAGAAAAACAAAATGGCGGACGTCCACATCAAAAACAGTTGACGATATTCTGCGCGTGTGCAAGTACAGATGGGAGATGGATTTTGGTAAGGGTATTAAGTGTTGAAAATTGAGCTGGGTACTGTTCGTACGCGTTAGAAGCAACATAATTGTATTTCAAGAGCAACTGTAATAGCTGACGAAATGCTATAAGCAAATATGAGCAGTATAGCGATGCAAAAAATTGGCATCTTAGCAAATTCTCGATACTTCGGGAAAGAAGTATCTGTAGCGAAGTGGCTCGATACTTTTAAGCATTATATCGAATACTGGAATAAGCGACACTTTGTACCATACTTTCAGAGCAAGTCAGTCCAGTCGTTAAGAGTAAGATTCAACAACAAGAACACGTCCAAATCTAGGTGTCAGTCGTGAATTGTCAAATGTACTGGCAACATCGATACAAAGATACGTCACTTTTCCCGGCAGCCATCACGTGGAAATCACTCAGCAGCAAGATGGAGGGACAAATTGATATTGAAGAAAATATTCTTCCGTGGCCGGATTATTTTCTCTTCAAAATGGTCAAAAGGAGAACACTGACGCGTACAAATACTTTAGAGAAACTGTTTATTATGTAGACCTGTAGACTGACTTATTTCTACAAACGAATGTTCAAAAGGAAGAAGATGGGTTTTTCGATTTTTGTACCAAGTATTTCACAGGAACAACCGTTAACCAAGTTTTTCGGGATGACTGGGAAAAGTGTTGAGCGTTTAGCAGATGTTCCAAAATTCTTTATCAAGAACAATACCGCTGTTCCGTCGAGTGGAGCATTGGAAAAACTGTTCAGTGTACTCAAGGGAATGTGTGGTCCGGCAGAAGCTTTCCACTTAACGGTCTCACCAGGTAGAAGTCGAAATGAAGGAGTAAGAGAATTCGGATTTTACGGTAAAAAAATATCAATCACAAAATATTCAATTTCTACACCATTACTTTCACTGTGTTCACAAAGCAAATCAAAGAAATTTCTAAAACAAAGTATATAGTGTCTCCCTGAAATAATGGCGAAACTTCGGGAGGTGATGGTTTAATACGGGTACTACTTCCCTCTAAGCTGCATTCGCTAATCATAAACATAGCTTAAATAGATGTATTGGGTACTACTTCCATTGTTATTTGCTAAGCTGACACCGCTTACATCATTAGTCGGAACATGACGTCATCTGTGGCGCTTTCGCCGTAACCTTGAGCTCCTGTGGCTCGGAAACTACGCATGTTTGGAAATTTCTTCAAAAGGGACTTTTCCTTGTTTTGATGTGAATCACCTCCCGATGTTTCCGCCACTATTTCAGGGACACATTGCATATCCCACATACCAACATCTCCATGCAACTAAAGAACCACGTGGGTAAATAAATCGAAGCAAAACCATTCGTAATTCAATCCACCCAATCCGGTAACAGCTTACACAACTCAAATCAATTACGTCCTATAATTTAAAATTACAGACATGATTCGACTCGATACTAACACCATCTATTGACAGCAATTCTTATTTGATCTCAGAATCAATCAATCATCTGATTAGATCGATGAATCAACGGACATAGACCGAGTCAGCATTTCAGACTAGTCAATAACGGAACAGTAAACCAAACGGCCGTAGTTCAGTTGGTAGAGTGTTGGTTTAGCAATCGAAAGGTCTTGGGAACGAACCCAGCGGCCGACATCTTGACGTAAGTTTTTCCAGGGATTTTTCTGTCACACAAGAAAAATTCCAGGATTGTAACTAGACCCTGACCGATTACCTTCCAACATCCTCTCCATCTACTCCGGCCTGAGCCTGAGATGCCTGAAGGCCACAAATAAAATAAATTAAATTTAATGGACATGGTTAACAGAATGTTACGTGTTATTGTCATATGTATGGTGATATGTTATTGTTATATGGGTATAGGGGGTAACGTTGTCGAAGAACTCCTTTTCTGCGAAAACTTACCCGCACGCATAACAGCAGAATGTTTTTTTGAATTGTAAATGTATACGAACAATGCCAGCCCAATTTGATTTATAGCGATTGAAGCTTCTTGTATGATTAATTGGAACAATGCAAACTGTTATTGTTAACTTTGATATATAGTAATTCTTGGGCTGTCATGATTATAATTCAACAATGGTTTTACTCAAATGATTTAGTCTTAACAATACACGAAAGCTGTTACCAAGAAATATATTTAATGTTCGGAATTCCCAGTTCTGAACAGACGTACGGAATTCTTAGTGAGAGTAGTTTCTGGCTTTCTTGATACCTGTGGTACGTCACCGAAGGAGCTACGAGATATTCCTCATCGACAACTCAGGACGTTTTCCCATCGGTGCAGATGGGTGACTGGGTCGATGATACTGCACTGAGGGGAATAGAGGAAAGGGGGTCATCGTCTTGGAAGAAAACCCGCTACAAGAAGCCTTCGAAGGGTAAGATTTCTTCCCTCGATGTAATGTAGACCTAGGGCGGTGAGGGCCTATTCGACGATAGCATCCTATAGACTATTCTACGGAAGGTCTACGTGTCTTTTTGAAGTACAAAAGCTTGTGTTACTGAATGGTCCATAGGAGAAGGTATCCTACTAGGCCCGTCAAAATCCCGTAGGATGCCTGTGAAAGTTAGAAACATCATGAAAAATGATCGTGTTTCGAATGGACACACTCGAAGTTTTCGATGTCCTCGTCCGTCTTCATGGTCTACATTCAACCAAAACAGTGATGAAATGGAGTTGTGATTATATTCACCAGCTGTGGAGCTCGTGAGAAATTTTGAAATGAAGATAAGTTCGAAAGGCACAGCGAGACTGAATCAAGAATAAAACTATGAGTGACACATTTCGACAAAGCAGTATAATTAAGCTGAATGAAAAATTATGCTGCAGCAATCACAAAGATGATAGTACAGAACGAAAGACTAGGACACAAGAAACAGACTTCATGAATTATCACGGAAATGTGACAAAAAGAAGCCTATTAAGAAAGCGCTGCAAACTGAGAGGTTGTTATTATTACTACAGGGCTGCCTACAGTTTCTGGATGTGAAAAAGGTGATAAAAGCGAATGAATCTACTAAAAAAAAAGTGACGAAAAGTGACTTACCAAAAGGTCGGTTAAGATCATAATTAACTGTTTTCAAATAAGAAGCAGACATTTCTTTAATCTTTTTGTCAAAAGCAACATGCTTCATATTTATTTTACCAAATTTTAATTTACTGCACGGATATTGATAGTAAATGCATGAATTTACGCATCTTACTAATTGAAATAATGACATTTCTGAGTAAAAAAAGCTGCAAAATACAGTTAATACTGATCCTGGATGGGGTTTGGCCACTATTTACTTATAATTACATAACTTCTGTACAGTTTACAAACTTTCTACCATTGTTAATAAACATTTTATACAACAGAAGTTATGTATTGAAAGTAAGGTAAGATAAAAATAATAAGCATGTAATTGCATAGAAAATTACATTTGAGTAATTCACACTTTTAATTCTTTGATTTTTTGTTGAAAAATGATATTATTAAAGCACTGTTTCTTTTATCAACTCTAGAATGGAGAGCATCTGCATCTTGTTTCTGATTCTGAAGTTCTTTCTGGACCTGAAGAGCACCTGTCAACATGGCCTGGGCAAGTCTTGCTTCTTGAAAGTCTTTCTTCTGTAAGGCAACCTTAAGTCTTTCATTAGCTTCAGAGGTCAGCTTATTAGCTGCAATAAATTTTTCCTGTTCCTCTGTCTTTTTTGTTTTAGCATTTCTTCACATGATGAAATTTCCTCCTTCTCCACTGCAAGGTTTTCTTGACGTTCTTCCTGAGCTGCTCTTTTTTCCTCTTCTTCCTTCTTTCATCCTTTTTCTTCTAGGTAGGTCTGGTATTTCTTGTATGTACACTGCACTAAAGAAAGCAGTCTCATTACTTTCTTGTTCACATTTGGGCCATCACTCCCAATCCCAAGCATTAATAGTTTATGCAAAGAGAGGTTTGCTGAATCTAATGCGCCTGTAAGTTTACCAACAATATACTCAGATGTTGCTTTACCAATGAAAAATGTCTGTAAATAATGGCTCACAATTTTATTCTGAGCTGCTGACCAATACCGATTCACAGTTTCTAACTCTTTTGCACCAGCATTGTTTGTTGTTTCATCAAAGCACAGTGAATAATAGGCATTATCCATGTCATTCAGTAGCTGCTTTTCAAAATAAGGTTCTAAGGTTTCAGTTAGAATGCACTGGAATTTAGTTCTACTCGAACTGAAACCTTGTGGAACAGCTCCAGGAAACATAGCCTCAAAAAGATCACGAATGCCTTGACATGAAGCAACTGAATAATTGGAACAAACACTTTTTAATACCCATATTGTTTCAGCAATACTGGTACTGTCCCTGACATTATATAATTTTACTGTTGGAAGAGGTGATGAACTGCCACTGTTCACAGAAGGTGGTGAACCGCAAGATGCAGACGTAAGACGAAGCTGTTCTGGTGCCATTTTTGTACAAAATAACTGTTTATGTCTTGATGTCACAGCATGTTGTTTCAGATCCTGAAAGCCTTTCTTTTCCACATTTATGACAGTATTACACAGAACACAAAGCACTTCATGATCACTGTGCTTTTCTGCCCACTCAGACACCCTGGCTCCTGTTCCATCCTCCTTGAAGAACTTCTCACAGAACATCTGCCCATTGTCCTGGTGATGATGCACAAATGAAGTAGGCTGTTGTAGAAGAAGATACAACAACTGGGAAGTCTGAAGACACACTCTCACAAGACCCTGGAATGTAAATATTTTCACTTGCAAAGATTACCAAATTCAATTTGCAGAAACACTTTTTCTGCAAATCATTCTATTTTTTTTCTTTCTTTCTCTCTCTCTCTTTCTGCTACCGAGCTATCCAAATCACCTCAGAATGCACGTTTCATCCCAGACATGGACAATAAAAATTTCTTCAGGGAAATGACAATGTTTATTCCACTAAATACTGGGATAGTAATTTAAACTGCAGGCCCTGTGTCTAATGGATTTGTGTAGTATGTAAAAGAAAACTGTGGTATGAATGAGAACCGAATGCAACAGGGAAGATTTCCAGTTCCCTCCTTACATATGAGTTTGGAAACTTACAAAAGGCAAAGTTTATTGGAAATAAAAGCAGTAAAAGAAAAAGGGAGAATTGTTGAAACCAGCTAGGAAACCAGGGATTGCCACACCCTAACTCAAAGATCATTAGTCTTCTGGGTTAACTGTACATTTATTGACACAACCCACTGTAATATTAAAAATTCACAATTCTGCATATAATTCAATGTTCAAAACATTGTCTGTGACTGTTGATACAATATCCATGGATAATCTAAAGATTACACAGCAATGTTGAAAAATGCCTAAAAAAGTTGCTAAAAGTGACTTCTAACAAGAAAAAGTAACTAAAAGAAACGAAAAAGTGATTAAAGGTTACAAAAGTGACCAGTTGGCAGCACTGCTAATATCTCTTAAGATGAATTAGCGGTAATTAGTTCAGTTTCTACTGTGTAGAATTAAGCTTCCATTTCTCTCTCCCATGATCGAAAATGTCCAGGCTGACAACGCATTTTTCAAAATATTTGTTACTTTCAACCAAGGAAGCACACATACCGGCTTATCCAGTGTCCGATTTGTACAATTTCCAGAGAATAGGGGAGGGGGGATTTTTCTCAGAAAGTAGAAAAACGTATTTTATATACGTTCATATCCCAGGCTTGGGGAATATTACGGAAAACAAAGCCAGGGAAAAGTTTCGAAGAGAGGGGGAAATCCCAACCACATCACGCTTTCAATCGAACATTGGGATTATCCCGTAAGTAATGTCGTATGTGCGATGACCGTTGAAATGACGCCATCTGAGAAGCGAATAGTGAAGTAGACGAATGCAAACTGTTGAACTGGCCAGCGAACTCCATGTCACCCATTCGACCGTTCATCGTCATCTGCAGGACCTTGAATATATGTTGAAACTCGGAAAATGGGAATCCCATGCGTTAACGACTCAACAGAAGCAGCAGCGAGTTGACATCTGCAGTTCCCTGCTCAACCGTCAGAGACGTGAGCTATTTCTGGACAGAATGGTGACGAGATGAAAAGTGGGTCCTCTACCATAGCATTACACGCAAACGGCAGGGGCGTACCTAAAAAGGAGTCACAGAAATTGTGTCAAAACAGGATCTCCATCCCTGCAAAGTGATTATGTGTTTGGTGAAATATTCGTGGGATAATCATTTTGAGCTCTTGCCACGTAACCAGACCATCAATGCAGATGTCTACTGTCAGCAGCTTGAACGCCTACGGACTGTATTGTTGGAGAAACGTCCTGCTCTGGTTAATCGCAAGGATGTGCTCAACCACGGTGAAAACGCGCGTCCACACACGGCAAGAAAGACCTGTGCTAAGATCGAGGAATGTGGCTGGGAGAAACTCCCCCACTCGACGTTTTCACCAGATCTTGCACGAACTGTCTTTTCCGCAGCCTGAAAAATCACCTTTCCTGGAAAACACTGCAAAATAAGGTGACGAGCGACGAACAGTGACCCAGTTCTTTGCCTCCAAAACCGATGACTTCTTTCAGCGGGGGAAATTAACAACTGATTGACAGGTGGCACAGTGTTCTGGAGTCCGATGGAACTATTTTCCTGACTAACGATAGCGTTCCAGGTAAGTTAACGTTCTTTTCCTCACGGTGCAAAAATAAGACATTACTTATGGGATAAGCTGATATAAGTGAGTCTATTGCCAATAAGTGTTGGTGTGATATTTTATTTGTGAGGGTCCCGCCAATCATTCTCCGATGCCTGTCACATGGGTCGGAATAAGAATGTATCCGTCCTTCTTCCTTGTCTCGGATTGTTTCCCCCAACATTTCCAACCAGACGACGAATTTTGACCAGGTGGGCAGCCGCACACGTTGGGGAAACGCTGATCTAGAATAGCCCTTTTCAACTTTTCCATAATTTTCCCTTGGATCTGCCGTTAAAAATCACTAATCGAGAGCAACAGCCTGTTCTGCTTGACTTTCAAGTGCCTGCTCGACAAATCTTGATACAACAACGCGCTGCTAAAGCCAAGCTATTTGCCAAACCGTAGAAAGTAAATTGGACTATCTTATGGGATCTTCAGCTGAGCCGTAATAGGGAAGAAAGAGGAAGTGGAATAGAAGTCAGCTCGGGTCTAATGTGAAGGCACATCCCGCCATTAGTGCTCAGAAGGTAGAAAACACATGAAAAAAACTGTCAAAATAGGCAGCCGCTGGACGCAAACCCAGGACCTCCCAGTGCGAACACAACGCTCTAGCAAGTGAGCTACAGGCGTAACTGTGGAACATAAAACAAAAGCCTCATTCAAAACAAATCCATATGCAACAAGAATGACCGTTTATCACACAACACTTTGCATTTTGTTCACTGAACGTATTTATAGTTTATACCAATTTAATTTTAGAAATTATTTAATTTGCATGCATCAAATTTTAATATTACACTGGGCACAATACTACCCGTACACTGTACTAACACATTACCACACTGATCTGATTCCGAGAACACAAATTATTGAAAATTTTCAAACTTACAGATTCGATAACCAAATCCACTCTATGAACAGCACTGGCTGGAGGTTGTGTATATTGCTCAGGCAACACTAATGTTTGTGGTTTCAGATCTCTTATGAGTTTATTGGCCTGAGTGAAATTAAGACTTGTATCTATAGGACAATGGACAGCTTTCATAGCAAGCGGCTGATATGGAGCTAAAGCTTCCAAATAAGGAAAATCCGGTTCTGAAAGTAGAAAAATAACAATACATTATTCGATTATTTAATTAAAGTTGCAATCAGCAAAAAGCAACACACATACTTTGTTCTAGTCTATTTCATGTTCACTCATGTTAAGTACGACTGTTTTTCCCCGAAATGCCATCTTTTCACGGCATTATGAAAAGATGCTTGAATTAAGATCTATCATTTCCAGACGCTGGCATAGGTACGCTATTTGTTTTTACATTGAATGTAACAGTATTTTACTGACGTTCATTGCAAAACGACGAGGAAATAACACCAATATTATATTTTGTTGAAAACAACCAGAAATCACACGGAACCAAATCTGACGAATTCCATTTCTACAATACCTCTTTCTGGCTAAAAGGATCCTCATAGTTCGTTCTTGGCATGTCTTTACTGTGCTCCACTTGGCATCATTTTAACGTCTGTCAGCGCGTGTGTTTCCAATTGTCCACAGATCTTCCGTTTACCCATATCGTTGGTAAGAATTTGATTTGCAGTGCTTTTAGGAATTCCAGTCAACTTCTCGACGAGTCTTGCAGGAACATAGCGATCTAATCCGTCACGTACATTTTCGGAGGTACAGTTTGTTCTTGGTGGAGTTCAATGTGTAGCGTTTTTAATGCTCTCCCTGCCGTCACGAAATTGAGTATATCACCTCGATCTAGCATAAATGTT
>JAGDQP010073392.1:0-10394 GCA_022664845.1 Lepisma saccharinum | reverse complement strand
GCAGTTAAAAAAACTACGTAATCAACCGAAAACGGGTGGTTTCATTTTTACAATTCCAGCGATACTTGCTGCATTTGGAGCGGTTGGTAGTCTTCCAGGTGGTTCAGCAGCTATAGCTAAGACGGTAATCGATGCGAAGAAAAATAAACAGGAATTAGTAGAACAAAAGCGTCATAATGAAGTTATGGAATCATCAATTCTGACTAAAGGTAAAGGACTTACAGAAAGAAAGAAAAAGCTTCTGAAGGACTTGAATAAAGTAAAAAAAGCGCTCACCAATTATGATCTCGAACGTATAGCTAAAGAATTGAATATTAAACACTTTAGAGGTGTGTACATGTCGGATAATCTTCCTTCTACTCCGCCGTTAAAACAAGAATGCGCAGTTATTTACTTACATCGATCAATTAATACAAGAACTCACTGGATTTGGTATTGGTATGAAAATAATAAAGCTTGCATATTCGATTCATTTGGCGGAGTACCTCCCAAGTCTTTGATTGAGTATTTATATCCTAATAACACTATAATTGAATATAATAGTGATCGAATACAACATTTTGAGGATGTGATTTGTGGTCATTTATGTATTAAACTATTAAAATTCTTATCTGATGGAAACAATTTTCATCAAGCTATTGAAAGATTGAAACTTGATTACTTAATGAACCATGCATAAAAATAGTATATTACATAGTCTTTTATTAAAAAAATGATTGTGTTGCACTTATCGGGGACTACACCAAAGGTTCGGCTGAATCTTCATAATGAAATTGATAATCAAAATTACAATTTGAAAATTGCACTGATTGGATTTTATAGTATGTACTTAATACCAAATGTAACAAAAAGTAGCAATACTTACTTCCATAAAGGAGAGAGACATAATATACCACCGGGTCAGTATAATGCATCAACATTGGAAGCAACACTACCTAAAGAAGTGCTTCTAAATGAAAATCATGTAACCCATCGAATGGAAGTTACACCATTTGCAGAAAATTTTAATGTGGGAACTGTTGGTAAGTTATTAGGTTTTAAGAATAATAGTAAACTTAAGCCAAAAGAAACTCACATAGGTCAATTTCTTCCAAAGTTCTTAAGTATTGAAACATTTAATATACACTGTAATTTAGCAAGAGGTATGATTATAGCAGATGGGGAGTATAAGCACAAGGAAACTAATATTATAGCAACATTTAAACCATTAACAGAATTTTTAGAACCAATTGCTTATGAGCCTCAATAAGCATTATCTTTTCCCATACAAGAGAGCCATGTACGTTCCATTGAAATAAGTGTTAGTAATGAATTGCATGAACCAATTAGTTTTGGTGGCGCAATAACAAGCGTAATTCTCATGATTAAAAATGATGATTCTTAAAATGATTTTTTTAATAGCAAGAATGATAGCGAAAAGAAACAAAGTTAAACATAATATAGTCTTTTTTAAAGATGGAATTTATTGAAAGCTATGAGTATCAATCTTTCCCACTGAATCGTCGTACATTTAATAACTTGAATGAAGCAAACAAAGATTTAGAATTTGACTTTACTTCCGGTGATGGGTTTGTGCACCCACAGTACGGTGATTTATACATCAAATATGAAGTAATTGGAAGAGATGCTGGAGGAACTTTTACTGCAGGGTCAAATATTAAACTAATTGATAGATTTGTTCCATACTTGTTTTCACAGGTAGAGGTACGCAAACATGGAACTGTTATTGATAGAATAGATTATCCGGGAATTTCTTCAACTGCTATTGCCTCATGACGATTCTCAAAGCCTGAGCTTGAATATTTTAAGTCAGGCGGATTAATAACTGATGAGAAACTTCCACGGAAAGAGAATACAGTGTTGTTTCCATTAAGTTTGCTGTTTGGTTTCTTTAGTGATTATAAGGTAATTATGTGGTAGAGCGGGCTTCGAATAACATTTAAAAGAAGTGCAAATAATGATGTTTTATTTTATCGTTGGAAAACAAAGAAAGCAGATGGTAATCTAGATGATGCCACATTAGCTCATCCTGCTAAATTAGTGATTACTTCAATGGAGCTGAGAATGCCAATTGTCGAATACGAGAAAAATTATTCGATGAAATAAAAAGCTGATATACTCGATATGCCTGATTTTGTAATGGTTCTTTTCCAAACTAATCGCGATGATAATACTCAGGAGAAATATGCTAGTAAGTTTGATACATGTAAGATTAAGAATATTTATTTAAAAAATGCTCGTAACGAAATTTTCCGAGAATTTAAACTTGAATATTACGACAGCACATTATCTTAAAATGTACGATAGTTACACTGCTTTTAAACGTGTAACACAGAAAAATACTGACATGTTTTATTCCCCAAAGGAGTTTATAGAAAATCGTCCAATGTATGTCATTAGTACAAGTAACCGCAAACAAGTTGTTATTAACGAAAGAACCAATATTAAAATTATAATGGATTTTGAGGAAGCATTTCCCGCGAATACGTTTTCTACAGTAATTCTTATAGCTCAAACTTCGTATATCTACGATGTGAAAAACGAAAGAGTGATAGAACAATTTTAGTGAACATGTTTTCAGGAAAGAAATAAAATGAATGTTATTATTTGCATGTAAACTGTAATTCCAGTCAAACAAGAAAAAAATGTGACAACTGATGACCTCAATGCAGCCCAGAATCAGATAATACATTGACTCCACGTGCAGAAATCATATTGTAATCTACTTCCGTTCTCTGCACGCAAGCCATAATTCTGTTGGATTTTTCCTACTTCATGGAAAAATTTTGCTTAGCATGTAAAACAAAATGATGTTATGGTTTTTAAAATTCACCCAAAAATTCTGAACTGGGAAACAAATCATTAATACAGTACCAGATTAAGAATATTCGAGAAAATTATTCTCACAATCATATGGAACAGTCGCGTTTTAAATTCCAAGTACATTTCTTTAATTGATGGGAAAAGAGGAAAGGGAGCGAATAATGTTATATTTAATGCAGAATTCCTGTATTCACCCGGTGCAAGGCTGACAAATAGCCAAATGAAATTTTATTTATAGATAGATTTTGGTGAGAAATAGCAAACAGTTTATAAGGAGAGATTTTGATGAGGATTTTTGAGTTATGTGAAGTCTAAAAGGGTCCTAATTATCAAAAAAGTAGGGAAAAATATTGTACTAAATTCGAGTTGTGACCTAAAACAGAACAGCTGATAATGACACTTCTAATGACATCTGCATAAAAACTATAGGGTTAATCTCTAATTACTTAGCTATGAAAACTATTCAATAAGTTAGCTGCATTATCGATAGATGGCAGCGGTGGTCTAGAGGTGGAGGTGGAGACGGAGGTGGAGGCGGAGACAGAGAATAGTTAATAATAATGTCAATAGATGGAGGGAGAAATTATGCTTAATTCAAAAATGTTCGGTTGAGTGATCCGGAGGTGAGAGGTAAACGGTAATTTTCGGGGTGCACTTTGGCGATGAAACGCTATATTAGGAATACTGTTAGGAAGTGGAAAGAAGCGAGGAGAATGAGTGTAACGGGAGATAAAGCGATGAACTGGAATAGTGGGTTAAGTAGAAATGAGGAATGGGAAGAGCTTAGAATGTATTCCAGCTAACAGTGACTGTTCTGTACCCCCCGCTATTTGCTTCTTTATTATTATTTAATTTTTAAGCTTCCTTTTCATTATTTATTTATTTAGTTAGTTATTTATCGGTTCTTTATTTATTTCTGGCTTATTTAAATTTATTTATTTTATTATTTACTTATTTATTTCGTGCGCATTTATTTATATAAAATATTATTTTTACTCGATTAAGTTTCCTTGTTATATTTTTTCATGTTACAAATTTGTGTGAGTGGTGTAGTTGACTTGGAGGTTTGGCCTAAGAGCAAAGAACTTATTATTTACAATTTGTTTAGTTTTGGAGAGTAAGCAAATTCTGTGGCGTGATTGGCGAATGATCTAGTCTTCTGGTGCTTTTTATGAACTGTTAATGTTTATTAGTGAGTCGTCTGAGGTGAGTGTTGTTAGAACAGTGAATCTGTAACGCTTGCTGTGTCTTCTTGCAATATTGTTAAGTGTGATTGCCTTGTATGTCTGTTTTAATTAAAATAATTTATCGTATATCACACGTATCGCTGTACTTTCATTCATACACTTTCCAAATTGGCAAGGTAACTAGGTGGAGTGTACTGCTAAGCTGGACAGGTGTCCCTTTGTGTTGAAAATATCATTGTTCTAAACACACATAATCGTGTTTCGTTCCGTGTGTTCCAAAGCAAAGTAGAGTGTGCAATGTTCTTCTTATAGCTCTTATTTTGTATCTGTAATATGTTGTTAGATTGTAAAGCCAATATTCATAGTGACTTTGCTTGCAATCTGTATTTAATTTGGTAAATTTGGAATGTTCATGTTTAGAGCTCATGATTTCGCTGTTTACTATCAACGTTATTTTGCAGCATCCAGCGGTGCTACCATCATTAATGTGCAGTGTGCTGTTCCTGCGAGTAGTGATGGGAAAAACTAACCATATGGTCACACTGGATCAGGTTTCGGACGAACTTTTACGCTGGCGAACATGGCCGAAAATGTAGAGGAAAACAACACAATGTAAATAATTGTGTGTGGTCACGTTTGAATACATCCGAACACGCTAGTACAATATGACCACACACGTCTCGTCCACTGGGTGCGGAATCCTGCGAATTTCCGAACGAATACGCGAAAATGTGACTCATGCTTAATAGTGCGAATAATACTCCTCGTAGTGCTCTTCCAGAGTATTCCTCCAAACTAGTAGTTAGTGAATGTTAGTAAAACGTTCAAGTTTTTTTTTCCTCTTGGAATCTCCTGCTACAATTTATTTTGTACATTTAGCATGTGATAATGAGCCTGTATCAATCCAAATAGAATTGGACACGTACGCAGATCACAACTATACGCACGGAAATGGAGGAACGTATCGTAGACAATGAACGATACCCAATTGACACATAGCTGTTTGGATATTTTGTCCATTTACGTGCGTATTCGACCGAACATGCAATTCACAGTTTTCCGCATCTAGCAACCGCATCTAGATTCGTCTTATATAAAGAGCGCCGAGATGTACGTTCTAAACAAAATGCAACTCAGGAACACTACCCCTCAGATCTCCATAGCAGAGAATTTCACTCGCACAAACTTTGAAGCAAGAGAATATGGACTTTTCGAGCGCGTCTGGACATCTGATGGTACTGTGCTAACATTGACAAATAATGATGTAGTGAGGCTCAACAGTCTTGATGATGTGAAAAACCGTGGTGAGTGGAACTGTATGTGAAAATACACACGAAACTCATATGTTTAGAAATAATTATCACTTGAAATTCAACATCCTAACTGCGCAATTTTCTCATTCTTATTTTTACATTTTTCAGTGACTTTCATTACATTATTGGTATTATTCACGTGTTTCAATATCTCTATTTTTTCTCTCTCTAACTTCACAAGATATCAAAATCAAGTCTCGATCTTAATTTTGTACTGCGTATGACAATATATTACTTAATTTTGTATTATATTTTAAAGATATTCAACTTCAGTGTTGTAATATCACTTTCTATGACATATAAAGGTATTGAAAATCAATTCTACAAAACTTTAGGTTCAGTGAGTATTTAATTTCTTTTCGGGGATGGTTCTAAAATACATGATTCAAACATCTATTTTGACAGTGGGTTCGATTCTATAGCTTAGTGGCCTTGTAAAGATTACGGTACTTTGAGAAACATATTCTTGGAATGTCTGATAGCGACGAAATATAAAATATTTACTAATTATACTCTCAAACCATAAAGAAAGAAAATTAACTATACTACATACGAACAGTAAGTAAACCATTTATTTGAAAAATCTGAGCGAAAGTCGGAGTTTTGTTGCTTCTCATAGCAACACAGAAGGTAGATAGCAAAATATATCTTTTCTATGTATTTTTTTATTTAACAAAATACCTTCCATAAATTCTATATCCATTGAGATATCGTCCATACTAATATTACGTAAGTGTTAACTTCCAATGCTCGGTAATATACTTTAAAATACAAAAGATTACAATGCAGTTATCTTCCATTTGAATTCCGATCCCACATATATAATACAGAATAATCGAAAGTCGTTTGTTTTGTTTCTTCCTCTTTTAGTCTACTTGCACATCGTAATATTGTCATATCTTGAGAAATATAAATTTAAATGATAGCATCTTTAATATGTACATCATTCAGAATGGCAATTTACATGTACTTTGTAAACGAATGATGGATTTCCATGTGTACTTTCCCTTGAATCGTTACTGTAACTCTTCTGGACATCCCTTTCTGAGTGATGGATGAAAAGACATACTAAAAGTAAGAGTTCTTTCTTCTTTCCACATGCTTTTCACTACCTCCTCGCACCTCCACAAACTAAAACTTCTCAAGGTCAAAACGAGGGTGTTGACATACAAAGAGAACATTCAGGGCTTGTTATATCAACGACCAATCAACCACCCAGAGTGACAAAAATTAAAGATTTTTTCAAAATGTATACCCTTGTTTGGAAGGCATACAGAACAAGGTGAACACGGCTAATGATATATTTGTAGGGCACTTGAACATTCGCAGTTCAGGCTAAACCATTGATGAGATTGTTACTTTAAACTTCGTTCAACGCACTTGTCTGGCAATAACAGAAACATGGTTTGATTTATCAATTCTCGACGAGTATGTTAAATTAAATGGTTTCAAAATGTTCAGATTAGGTCGAGATTCCTCTGAGAAGAAAGGGAGAGTAAGAATAATATAATTAGCAACCTAATATTTAGTGTAAGCACTATTAACATTGAAGGAATGTGGATCAATCTGCGTACTTGTAATAATACAAAACATGTAATTATTGGTTGCGTTTATCTAAGATCCAATTCTACGGCCTAGTTTGATGGAGCATTGGGATCGATACTTCAATCGCTTCCGAATAATTACTGCTAAAGTTTAGTTAGGGACGTTAACTACGATTTCGTTACACCCTCTACTAGAGATACAATTTTTTTTGACCTCTTGGGGTCCTTGTGTTGCAAGCAACTTGAAACAATGGCAACGACAATCATTGATAATACGGAAAGTTTAATTAAACACATACAGATATGTACAATCGATGACACTTTACACACAAAACAACTACTGTTATGCATGACTTGAGTGCTCATTTTTTCACATATACTACATTGCATGCAACATTAAATAAAGCACCACGAGTTCTCGTAACAAAGCGCACATACAAGCATTTTAGTGAAGAAATATATATATTCAATGCTGTTCGTATCTTCCCTTCTACAAATCAAATAACATATAAGACAATCATAAAAAAGCTGCCTTTCTTACAATGTTGTACTGATACTCTCGATATCTTTGCGCCAATAAAACTTTTCGAATACGCCCCAGCAAAACCTTGGATTCACTTACTTAAACTTATGTAACTTAAAAACAGAATATTCAAGTAGGCAAAACTACGGGTATATGAAAATGTGAACAATATAAAATAGTAGAAACTGTGTGACAAATAAAGTAAAGGAAGCAAAAGAACGTAAACTTTGAACCAAATTTATTCTGGTTACTCTACTGCCAAAAACAATATCTGCTCTTTAACTTTCACCCGGGGCGCAAGAAGAAGAGTACTGATATTCCGTCAATAGAAGTAGATAATGAAATAATAAGAGGTAAAGAGGGAATTGTGGGTTTCGTTAATCTTAACTTTGTTAATATATGGACCAACATACGCAGTGATTTAAATGGGAATCGGATGCGCAACAGTAACACTACGTTCAATGACTCTGAAATCATGTATGATGAGTCCCTCTGGACACAGCGGTTTCACTTTAAACATATCTCGATTAACACTTTTTTAAAGTACTCACAGGCCTAGATGGCAAAAAAGGTTGTGGAGCTGATGGTATTATTAATCGTGTATTACGACTTTTAGCACCGTGGATATCAGAACTATTAACGGACAGTAAATTATTCTCTTCAGAATGGCATAGTTCCTAACGCTTGAAAACATGCAGATTGCAGTGGTCATTCCTATGTTCAAAGGAGGATCGCACACTAGTATTGATAACTATAGGCCCATTTCTATAACACCAACTCTAAGCAGAGTGCTTGAGAAGGTATCAATTAGAAAAACACATCTAGTAACCGAGAAACAGTGTGGCATTAGCAGAAACCGCTCCACTCAGCTATTTCTAATAGAATTAATCACGAAGTGGCGAAAGACGGCTGACGTTAAAGATAAAAATTACATTAGTTTAATTTATTTAGATATCAGCAAAGCATTTGATACTCTACAACCTCATTTACTGCTGAACAAATTACTAGGCCAGGTCAATCTATCTAATAAAGTCTTAAATGGTTCCAAAGTTACCTACATAATAGAGTAATAAGTAACATATTTGGTAATACTATATCTAAATGTGCCGATATTAAAATTGGGGGTACCACTGGGATCAATACTTGGTCCTAAACTATTCAGCTTATTTATTAATGATCTTGAACTATCTGCAAAAAATATGCTGATAATTGTCTCTTATTCTACTACCCTAATACTTTAGATAAATTAACTCATACTATTGAAACTAACATCCCGAAGGTGCTTAACTGGCATAACACAAATGATCTAAAAGTTAACACAGCAAAATCACAAGCATTTTTCTTATCAACGGACAACTGTAAACATTTGATAACTGACACCGAGAACTTTAGATAGGAAACGATAAAATGTCTAGAAATGATTCGTTGAAAAATTTAGGCATATCCATTGATTCTAAACTGTCCCTTACGCAGCATGTTAAAAAAATATGCTCCAATGCTGTGCGAAAAATCAGGAACCTTCAATACATAAGCAATTATCTACCTATAACTCACAGAAGAAAGTACTATGCCTCGTATATTATACCAATTTTTGAGCACTATGGTGCAGTTCTGCACGGAATCCAATAAAGTAACAAAAATATTTTTTTTAAAAAAAATGCAGACATGCGCTATTCGGATAAGCGGAAAGCCCCGCTCACACTCTCGACCTCCAAATGTAAAGAATCTGTGTTGTTGTCTACCCTTGAATCTAGAAGGAAATACTTTTTCTTCGTACAAGTGCACAAATACATTTATTCCACACACCACTGTATACTAAGTGGATTCACACATAGTTCCGACAGTAAGTTTTATAGTAGTTTGCGTTCTAACAATTCTAACAATGTTCACATTCCGAAGTACAATAAGAAAAATTATGGCATGAAATCATTTTCATATTTGACGAGCAAAGTTTGGAACCAACTTGTAATTGAATTGAGAAGAGAGGGAAATCTTAATATTTTGAAAAGGAAAATCAGGGACATAATATGTGTCTACTGAAAATCTGCTCACTCATTTATTCATTCAATATATATGATCGGTCCTTTCAACTATTCATTATTAACCAAATTTATACTTTTGTTGTTATATAATTTATTTCCTATCACTGTGTTAAGCTTTTACCGTATATCATAACCATGGACAAGTATATGGTCCTCATTTGTACAGTTTACCTCTTTTGCGTTTTCTGTATCTTTATTATGATTCTGTTTTTGTTACTGAAGAGCAACAAGCTCTTCTCTGTATAACTACCACATATGCAAAAGAACTGTATAGCTTAATGAAACCCTACGCTAAACAGTAAATAAATAATAATAATAGTGGACAAGAGGCCTAACGCGATGGCTGATTGGGAAGAAAATTGCTTCATTGCAGGATAGCAACGATCTATAATTGGCACATCTACCGGATATAAGGATTATAGAAGTTGTGGTAGCTCGTTTATTGTGGCTTCCAGTCTTTATTATTAACTCGCACTAACACGTTATTGAGCAATTTTTGTTATAAAAATGTATACATTACTGTACGTTAATCTAAATGCTAAAAGCATTCAGTTATTTGTTTTCTTTCGCATGACTGTAGGAACTCAAGCGTTTGCACAGGGCCAACAAACATATAATATGTTGCCCCATATTAATGACCGTTCGGCCACTGCTGCTGTATTTTGATCCCATGTTTTAACACATGTTATAATGCAGATGCAAATACACACATACAAAACACACAAAAGTACGTTGATAGGTATTACTTCCTCGTTAAACCTGTAACCAAAAGAGACAACAATTGTCAATAGTTTGTGTTTATACTATTACGACTATACACACGATAATACAGTCAACCAGATATATTACGCATGCAAACGTATTGTCACTACATACAATAAATATTTTAGAAAATTATTAATTAATTTACCTAAAAGCTCTAACCAACCAAATATGATTGTCCTACTTTTGAATAATCCGTT
>JAGDQP010073391.1:0-10394 GCA_022664845.1 Lepisma saccharinum | reverse complement strand
CTCTTTCGATTCTGGCGTCTCCGCCCATTCACATTTTTCTTCTCATCTCTGCCAATGCTTCTTTTCTTTTGTTCCTTTCCTTCTCTCCTTCCTGACACCATTGGTAGACCAATACAAACCGTAACACACACACACACATACACAATGTGTCTCTTCGTATGTGTTCTCAGCGTAGAGGGTATGAGACCTAGGTGCTTTCTAAGGTAAGAAATGGAACAACATACGTTTATTCCAACGTTCTTGTTTTCTTTTTATGTCAGTGTGGGCGAGAGAGGCTATCTTCTAAAAGTTGAGAGAGAAGAATAGAAAACACAAAATTGCTTTTCGAAGTGTTGTTCAGTTAGCTTGAACATGACTTAAAACTGTATTTTCTCTCGTATTTTCTTATAGCTACGAACGGTTTAGTCTATGGGTTTTCTAGAAACCTAAACATCGTTGCTTTTCTTCTTCACTTAAGATATAACAATATGACCTTTGGACTCTGTTGTCTCGACAGTACAAGTCATTATAGGAAGAAAAAAGAAAAGGCTTTAGAAACACAATCTGAAACATATTAAAAAAATGGCACCAAAGACACAAGATGGAATAGGATATTTCCTAGGAAAAAGCTATTGGATATCGAACTAGGCAAAATTTCTGGTTTTGTTTACACAAAATCAAAATACGAAGCAGGATTATTCCTCAGAAGCCTTTGAGTTTCAATCTGAGTGTCTGCCAATCTGATAAAAGTTTCGTCTATGTTTCCCTCAAGGACATTAATCTAATGTCGCAATATTAACTTTAATCCATGTAGAGCTGTGATCTGTCCCTTTCTATTGTAAGAGATTGAGTAAGAAAGCTGTTCATGAAATTATAAAATTGATCTGCGGTAAATTAATGAAAGACGTTGTCATTTTTAATTAAATTGGTGATACAAAGAAATTCGTAAAAAAGAACTATTTTATTGTTTATGTCCTATTTTGACTGCTATGTTACTGTTGTTGTATAAATTCATAATTACGTGGTCTATAACGAACGAATTATATGGGTTTCTTGAAGCAAAATTGACTTGTTTTTTTTTTCTATTTGCAATATAAATTTGGTTTGTTCATATTCTTACCAGAATAAATAACTATTCGAAGACCCACATACACAATAAAGTATACCCTAATTCATTAAACAAACAAATATGCGATAATGGGATTGCGTAAATAAACAATAAGAAAGGGAAAACTGTACGATTGGTTTATTAGAAACTGTATGTAAGAGACGGTGTCTCGAATTTAGTATCCGGTGATAACACAAGAAGTTTGGAGCCCAGTTTAAACTGTAGATCTGTCCTCAGTATATCAACTTAATTCATTAGAAGGCAATGATAAACCGCCATCGGTTCACCTTACTCAGAAACATTTTAGACTAGACTTGTCTCTAGTCAAAACAGAAACATCATCAGCAATAAGAAAAACATCTAAGATACATGTAGAAGACGATACGAAAGCAATTATGAAACTTTTATTGATTTCGAAAAAAAAAACTGGAAGTGTTAAAGACGTCAGAATTGAATGAAAAATACAAGACATCGCGGACAATCAACTTAGTAAAACATGAAAGACACCAGTTGTTAATTTCGAAAAACTTTGGGAACAAATTAACAGAAAAATCCTTCTGAAAGTGTTGAAGAAGGCGAAATAGAGTGGAAGGATAAAAGATTAATCGTAGACATGGTGGTAAGCCAAAGGAAATATGGTAGAAATGCTACAAAACATTTATTAGAAAACATATTCGTAAAGGTTAACAAGAAACTTTAACTTCAAATGAAGTTAAAAGGTGTCACGGGCACCCTGTTCACGTAGTTCATATAATTTGTTCCTAGTTTCTCCTTCCTATTTAGCAACGAAAACCGACAAACCTCATTGTCTCATCTTTTTCAGTTTACATTGTTAGAGTAACGCAAATGTGGAGTACACCTTAGGTATCTTGAAGTCGACAACAGAAACTCACACCAAGATTTAGTTATCACTCTGGTTAAATTTCTTCGTTCTCCGCGCGTTTCTTTGGAAAGGTAATTATTTTTTATCTGGTCCATGAGTTGACAAATAGATTATTTAATATTATTACTAACGAAAATAAATATATCAGTGTGTATGCGGTTTCAAATGTAACTTTCTAATGAAGCCTTTAACTTGTTATTACTAACGAAAATAAATATACCAGTGTGTATGAGGTTTCAATTTTTTTTTTGTTAAGTAACATTCTAATGAAGCCTTTAGCTTGTAATACCTGGTACTAAATTTTTCTTCAAGCTGACACTAAACTACTACATTTAATGGGTCTCACTTGGCTTGAATCTGGAACGACCAGGGTCACAGAAATCGGGTATATTAACCTACCGGAAAGTATGTTGTTTCGATATAATATTTGAAAGCTAAATTTAACGTTAAAGCAGTAACACGCAATATATATGGTGAATGAGTGTAACGTTTAGATAGTCAACCAAATTGAATCTTCGTCAAACGCAACTTTGAGAATTCCTTTTCATTTTATTTATACGTGAAATATCCCTGCAAAAGGACTAAGTTTAGTTTCGAAACAGCTGACTTGGCATCACTGATTATAAGTTCTCTCCGCAAAATAACAACGAACACTTAAAACACACAAAACAATTAATTAAGCATTAGCAGAGTGTGCTAATATATTCCTACCTTGTATCATTCCCAATTTGGAAATAAGAAAGCTTTACTAAAAGGGATGAAGTGTAAAAGGGAAGGATTTCTTTTCAGAAAGAAACCAAAGGAAATATGCTTTGAAAAGAATAGTTGGAGACATTTTAATGATTTCTCGAAGTTTTTGTGATCCCTTACAATAGTTTTATTCTTAATTTTCCCTTTTGACCTCTTCCTGTGTTCTAAAGAGGTTGGAGAAAAATGCATCGCAGTTCTCGTTCTAATTAACTCTTTTAGAAATCTTTCCATGCACTTACCTTAAGCATTCTCATTAACGTGACCTGAAGACTAATAGCCTGTTTCCCAGCGTTTGCATCACTGTCGAGATTTCTTAAAATCTGAGTATTTCTTTCTCCCTCACTCTTCTAACATAATGAAGTGCACTTCCTGTTCGGCGGGAAAAGAAAAGGGATAGTTTTTTCCTACTTTGACAAGAAGAAATATTTCTTTTTTTTTTAATGGTTTAATGGTTGGTTGCTCTGAAACAAAATAGTTATTTAAGAAAAGAAGCCCTTTCACTACATTTCTCTCCCCCATCTCTCTCTCCCTATGTGTGTGTGTGGGGTGGGGTGTGCTGACTAGGTATTACAGTAAGAAAAGTAATTCAGATGGTAGAACGTTTATTTAACAATTGGCAGGTTTTAGGTTTGATCTCAGTCGGCCTATTTTGACTAATGATTTTCAAACTCTCTTCCAACATCCTCCCCCTACACTATCCTGGTCTGAGCCTGAGATGCGTAAATGTCATAAATAAATGTAAATGCAAATAATGGTTAAGGTGATTCTACTCTCGGCTTTCATAAATAGGTTAAAAACATTCGGTTCTCCGGCCTCAAAGAGCGCATGTGTGGAAAATTTCATGTAACTTGCTCAATTCAAATTGTAACAAAGCTGGTAGATTCAAATCAGTTTACACGGAGGAATAAAAGCAAAATTTTGGTAAAGAGTTTGGTGACAGTTCTAAGAAACTCCACAAGAAGAGTCACAGAATGGACTTTTTTTTACGAACTTTTCTTCTGTGAATTTTAAAATGTTTGGGCTCAAACCTTATGGACCCAGATTAATTGTTGGAGGATAACCCAGACAGACAAATGCAATTCAGTCCGATTACGTTAAATGAAGTTGAAGATATAATCTGATAGTTTAGACATTTTGTGAAGCTATTAAGTATCTTTAATTTTATCAGGCTATGGTAATGGACATAACTGATCACTTTCGTCCGATCGTTGCCTAATTAATTTCTGTTTATGGGAGTATTCAAGAGCAAAGTCTATTGTCGAAAAATCATCAAATCTGATTTAGTAAAATTATACCCAAGATATATTTTAAGAAAAGAATTCACGAAGACACTTGTACAAAAGTATTTCTCGAAGTTGAGAAGTAGAATCCAGAGGCGTGTAGACTGTAATGGATAGAAATGTGAGTACTTTCATTGATACAACTTTCAGTAATTAGTAAATTATTGGCTTGATCGAATTAGTATATTTTATACTATTGGATACAAATGGCTTTATGTTGCCCAGAATAGAATCCAATGGCGAACGTTTCTTATTGCGGCGATAAACTTGCGAGTTCCATAAGCCATAGGGTTAGTTAGTTATTATGCTATACAATAATATGTAATATATATATATTGGATAAGGAAACTTAAGAAGTAGGATAAAATAAAATCCTATTTAGTGTCCATCTGCTTTGGGTTCACTCTCTCTCTCTAGACACACAGAGAGAGAATGTCTGTGTATGCGAGCAGAATAAAAAGAGATCTCTCCATTGGGCTTGTGTGCGTCTGTCGAAATGAACTTTGCCTGTCGTTAAGAACTTTATGGCTTACGACACGTTTTATGAGCAAGAATTTTAAGCACCTTGAACGACGAAGCATACGGGCCATTAAGAACCACCAGCTAAGATTGCTGGTTATCGCTGGAGTAAATTTTAGCAAGAAAATCACTAATTGACTGAACTTTGGTATGCGGGGTCTCTACTTGTCTGTGTGCATAGCGAATTAATTCTTGTCTTATCTTTGAGAATATTTTGGGTGAAGTAAAGCAAAATTAACGCGACATTATGTTTGAAATTTTTTGTTGTAATTTCGTATTTGTTTTTGTATGACCAAGGAAGACAATTTTAAAAGCAGTGAACGTATGTAAAAAAAATCAATGAAATGAACAATTAATTTAAGCAATAAATTTGAACTAGTATTCCGATTACTAAACATATATCCTAATTATTATTGCTACTAACAAAATAATTTAGAAAAAAAATTTAGTACGAAAAAATATAGAAATAGACTTATAGAACAAATTTTCAGTTATAATTGAATGTCATTCTTCAAACCTTTCGACATGCACATTTCTGTGTAAAATTCAAAATCGATTGCAGCTTGTGTACGAGGCTATCTTTATAGACTACTATTCTGTGAGGTCCTGAAAATTAAGGACGGCAGTTTATCAGCTCATGAAGTGCAGAGAATGCTCAATAGATCTTGTAGTGAATGTCATTATTTTGGTTTCCTAGAAGTTAATTCAAAATCTTGATAAAACACCTTTTACATGCATCCAAAGCCATTGAATAATCACTACTGAAACGTTTAGTTAGATAATTTATTCAGACCTCTTCAATTGCTGCAATTAGGACCTCCTCCAATGGAAATGTACACTTATTAAGCACCCGCTTGATATAAGATACAAGCTCTAATTTACAAGGTGTAACGCAGGGTATTGGGTCCGGACCGCAAGAAGCATGCTGAAGGACTGCCACATTAACATACTTCAAATATTCGACAGTGAACAAATCTCGGTGAGAAGGAGTGTTGTCGTGATATATTGTGTTGATTACTACTACCGTCATTCGCTTACCAATGAATCCAAATTTTCATGATAATGTCCGTTACTTTCCCCTTCACAGGTCACACCTTCCTTTGAGAATTCGTTACAACATCGTTTTAACGTAACCAAGCTTCATCACAACGTGTACATAACAATTTAAGAAACTCTGACTGTGTTTGGTTTTTTTCACCCTATTGGATCCGGGTTTATTCATACCTCCTTGTGACTAGCGAGAGACTCAAATTGTGCACACTTTATGAGCCTGCAAATAGTAAAGAATAATCCAATACATGAATGTTGAAGAGTGTCTCTAACAGCCTAAAAGCAATATGTAGATCTTCTTTCAGGACTTTATAAACAATAGCCCTGTTTTCTTCAACTTCCATTGGTCGTTCTAAATGAGATCCGTCCTCACGTCAGGATAATTTGCGTTTGAATTATGCAAACCATCATTTAATTGTTCTAAACGGTGGCTATTTCTCTCCACAAATTGCAACATTTGAACGAAACATTCATACGTGGTTAAACTACGCTCAAAGTTAAACTAAAATTATCTGAAAACCATAATGATGCTAACCTTCGAATTTTAAACATTCACTGCTTCAGATAAAATAACCGCAATTCGACTGCGTATCTGTTAATTATACTGTAGAAGATACTGCTTGTACTGGTACAGCCACTTACAAAAATAAGTGGAGATTGGAGTGCTATGAAATAAGTCCAGTAGAAATGTTTCATTGTACGCCTAATTGTTAGGCAATTGCCATGACAATACAAATATGTGCCAAAACATGGCAAGTCAAGATATTTATTCATTTGGAGCAAGAAAGAATTGGCTCGTTCAGCATCATGTAGAGAACTACCAGTTAGATGGGAAACATACATTTTTGTCTTATTCAAACACACACACATACAGAGCGAGAGAGAGAGAAAGAAAGAAAGAACGAGAGAACATGGAAGAAGGTGGGGAAAGAGCGAGAATATAGAGGAGAAAACAAGGATAGAGGGAAAGAAAAAAGGCACAATATATGGAAATAATTGAAATTTTAACGCAAATGAATACACAGACTCCGTCTCTCCCTCCCTGTCCCTTTCTCTCTCTGTCTTTTGTTTTTCGCCCTGTGCGGGATAAATTTCTTTCCGTAGCAATCGCGAACATCATTTACAGCGCTTAATTACTAGAAGAAAATATTTGGAAAGCCGCTTATTAATAAAGCCACACATTCATTATTAATACTATCATTATTACTTTGGCATACACATAGAGACTACTGAAAGCTAGGATATATTTACATAAACCAGGTCTGGCCCGCGAGGTGTGCATAGGGACATGGTGGCTGGGTGGCGTGAGCCTCAATGGGCGCATCCCCCTGTTAGCGGTGGGCATACGCAATGTAGCACTTTTGTGTATGCCCACCGCTAACCGAGGCCTGCTCCCCACCAAGATGCATTTTTAGTTACCATGGGTTAGCAGACGTTTGGTAAGGTTAGGTAGGCAAAAACAGATATAAATGTATTTTCAAAGAAAGAAACGAAAGTATAAAGATGCATAACCGAACCTGACCTTACATAACCTACCCTAACCCATAGTCAATAATTTTATATAATCTATCTCTAATGGAAGAAAGCAATTATTAGTAATACATTTGAACTTAGAAAAATATATTTTTTTAAACAAGAAAAAGAAAAAAACTTGAAAATTGCAAGAAAGGAATTATTAATAATAAATTAAAACTTAAAAAATATATTTTTGAATAAAAAAGAAGGAAAATACTCGCCCGCCCGCTGGTGATCGAACCCGGGATTTTTATTTCGTGAGCCAACACGCCATGCTAGGCAGCTGGCATTTGTATTTAAATCTGGCTGGTGCTCTCGGTGTTGTATTTAAATCCCTAATCGTTTACATAGCCCATTTCTGCCAAAAGCACTTTGCACCGAAATTTCTAATTCATTTATTTTTATTCTAACCTTTTTGGATTGGCGAATATCTGCCAGCAAGGGGGATTTACTTTCTTGAAAGATAGGTCTGAAATCTAGGATATATATAAAGAAACCGCTGAGAGTAGCGCGTTTAATGGCAGATTTAACAACACATTTGACTTGGTCTCTGTAGCTAAGTGGTCAGCTTGTCAGACTCTCATTCGTAAGGTCTCTGGATCGATTGCATAAGCGGCCTTTAATATATTTTCATCTAGTAATTAAGCGCTGTAAATATTGTTCGTCATTGCTACTGAAAAAGATTTATTCCGCAGAGAGAGAAAAACACAAGACAGAGAGAGAGAGAGAAAAAAAAGGCGGAGAGAGACTGTGTATTCATATGCGTTAAAAGTTTACTTATATCTATGTCTTGCGCTGTTTTTCTTTCCTTCTATCCTTGTTTCCTTCTCTCTTCTTTTGCTCTATTCCCGTCTTCTTCCATGCTTTCTCTTTCTCTGTCTCTCTCTCTCTTTCTCGGTCTCTATTTGTTTGTGTGTGTGTATGTGAACAATTTTGGTCTATCTTTCTCGCGGTTCTCTAAATGGTGCTGAACGAGTCAATTCTTTCTTGCTCCAAATGGAGGAATATGCGTTTCATGTCTTGGAGCATATTTGTACTGTCATGTTCGTTGTCTAACTATGAGGTGTACAGTGCAACAATTCTCCTGGAGGCAAATACTATTATTTCTTATAATTCCGACCCCCTTTTACTTTTGTAAGTAACTGTACGTACAAGCAGTGTCAAATAGAATGACAGTTCAGGGTCATACGACATGTTTCAATAATTTATTTGCCGAGGTTCCTATATGTGATATAAATTATATATCAATAACACAGTGTAGAATAATTGATATTAAGGAATTAGAAAATAAAATAAATATGAATAGTTTATAATAGGGTGTTTAGAGCTTTATTACTAAATCAATACACAATTAGTCTGGCTTTATGTGGTGTATTGCTTCTTTATTTCGTAAGTAGCAGACGCATATCAACAGCACGAAGCAAAACATCACTAAGTTTATTTTGCAAGAATGGTTGTAGTGTTTTGTACGAAATAGACGAAGAAAATGGGGAAATAACATGACATATAGAACTTTGGTCTAACTCTAAATGTAAAATTGTATCCTTAATTATTTACAAACCCGCGAGTCAGAAATAATTTGCTGGTTGCATTTGATCAATTATTCGTCAAGCTGTTTATTAAGTCGGAGGATTCTTTCTCTCTCTTCCCCCTCCCTTATCCCCATTTTCTCTCTGCTTTTTTAGTATTCGGGTTGACTATATAAACGTATAGGCTTTTTTTGATAACAAAAATACTGCATACGTTAGCGTATGATGACATTTTTAGTTTGGATAAGTCATATTTTCATAAAATTGTCAATCGGATCTATCGAGGCAAGGTTTGGACCAGGTCACCTATGTTTGGGTCAGACAAAATGACTCTGTTTCAGCTCTGACTCACACTTATTATAATATAATGTGCAGAATATATTCATCAATTTCAAGATTAATTATACGGACATTAAAATGCTTTACGTCCGCTGCTGCCTGCAAAGTTAAACGAAAAAGTAATATAAAAAACAATTGTGTTTGCCAATAAACGATAATAAATTTTCAGTTAGTTTACTGAGTTTTCGAAAAACTACATGAAATTTCCAAATGTACTTAAATATTCTCTTCTGACAAACATTATGTGAAGAAAAAGCTACAATAAACATATTGACTTCTAAAAAAAATCGTTGGGTAAATGTACACGGAAAAAATATAACAGGAACACAATATTTATTGATGTCCTTGAGTCAAAGAAATGATAATAGGAAACAAAAAATCGGATAAAAACAATTTCAATCCTCTGAATAAATAATGGTTAGAAAAAATTAGGAAAATCGTTGCATTAAAAATGGAGGAAAAGAAGCATAGAAACAAAATAAAAGAGAAAAGCACAACTTTTATCTAAGTAGAACAAATATAATCGCTCTTTATTTCTCATTCCTGAAAAAAATAAAACTTCTTTTCTCACTCCACTTTTTTTTTTATTTGCGTGCTGAGTTGTTCTCATCTACAAACCGCTTACCGAGAAGTAAGAGAAGTCTTGAAATCAGCAAGGAGTTATTTTTGCGTGTGTTTTCCTTGTATACTTGAAGGACAGAGAAAAAAAAGGCACATACAAAATAACCTTTCTTATAATGAATTTTAATGATTTATATATCCAACTGATGACAAAAGTAGAAAGAAAAAGGAGGTAAAAGATATTGAGTCGTGTTTTTTTGTTTTTGATTTTTCTCTTTCCGGTACTAGTACTGTAGATCAAAGACTTTACTAATGAATTATGGATTCATTCAAGAATCATATTTTTATTTTCTAATTTTCTTCCTTCTTCTCAGACAAGGAGAGACCTTTAATTTGTACCTTTTTGCTTCATGACTGCTCCTGTTTTCCTTGTAGGAGTTTGTTTGACATTTAACAGCGAAGGATGAAAAAACAAAAGAAAAGAAAAGAAAACCACAAAACAACTCTGTGACATTTCCTGTACTAATGACGTAAAAATAATGATAGCATTAGGATTTAACTTAAAACGTATAAAATACTATAAGATAATAATACATAGTTTATTACAGTACGTTCACTTTTTAGTTGGTATAGTAATATTTTTCTTTCCTTTTGTAAATCAACGACCTTTTCCCCGGGTTTTTGAAACTTCTCCCGGTTGATTTATCTTGCAGAGAATCATGCCAAATCATTGTTGTAAATTAATTGTTTCTTTTTCTGTTCTTCTGAGGATGTGAGGGAACCTATATTTCATGTTTAAATTACTCTTACACTTATATATCTGGTGTAGAAAAAAGTAATCCATTATTTTGCCAATAGATGGCTTCAGTGATCTGTATCTC
>JAGDQP010073390.1:0-10394 GCA_022664845.1 Lepisma saccharinum | reverse complement strand
AACCATGGTCTCGAAGTGGGAGATGCCTGAATAATCCAGTAATGTGTTCCAGGTCCTTGACGAGAGCGTTGTTGGTGATGATGATAACGATGAGCAATGATCTGAGTGAGCGCTGAATACATATTCTTAGGAGGTACAAGGAGTGGTATTGGAGTGCCGTCTTGAGCGGCTTCCCGTGCCAATCTATCAGTTCGTTCCTGGTTTTCAACCCCGGCATGTCCTGGGATAAAACTAAATCGAATCTGATGGCCAGTATGTAGAAGTCTGCGGGTAAGTATTTTAATATTCAACAAAATCCAAGTCAGTTTAGTATCCCAATGCATCTCCTGTAAAGATTGGAGCACACTTAAGGCATCCGTACAAATGCATGCAATTTTGATATGTCTGTGAAGTATAAACAATAAGGCCTGTCGAATCGCAAACGCTTCTGCTTCAAAAATTGAGAGATGTGGAGGTAATTTATATTTAGCAGTATACAAGAATTGTAGTATATAAAGTGCTGCTCCCACTGTCCGCTGCTGCGTTTTGGATGCATCTGTATATAGGTACACTGTATTGAGAGGCCAATCTGCCGTGTAGTTCTGCCAAATCGTAGTTGTGATATGACGAAATTGTTGTCTGATTGATTTTTGAGGGTAAGGAGGTACTTCAGGTGTGATCGTGAAAGTAGTATTATGATAAGCACTCAAAAAACAAGGCCGGGTCGGGAATCGTTGAACTTCTGGAAACAAACAATGTATATTCTTATAAGCTTCATGGATCCAAGGTAATTGTTTTCTATACGGTAACTGTCGTTGTTGATTGCGTAGATATAAGAGTTTCAATTTGGGTAGAAGAAGTGATGTGGTATCCATATCTTTGAACTAGAGAGTTTTGTGCGTGCTGTAGTATTGTTAAATGAAGAGGTTTGATACCGGCTTCTTCCAGAAGTGCGTATTTTGGTGCATTCTTCGGTTGGGAAAAGATAATCTGTAATGCCTGGTATTGATAACGAATCTGCGTATTTCTGATCCACAATGGAGTCTGTGAAAGCATGATGCCTCCGTAAGTAAGATTGGCTTCATAACATTGCTTAAAGATATTTAACAACAGTTGAGGATCAGCACCCGAACTCTTAGACGTCATACTTCTGAGGAATTGTAGCGTAGCATTAATATTGAAATGTAAGTGACGAAAGTGTTCTTTCCATGTGAGACGAATATCTAAATAAAGACCTAAATATTTAATATACGACGCATATTGAAGCTGGTGAGTCCCTATGTGAAGAGTTGGTAGAGTATAAATACGACGACGAGTAAAGCAAATAGCCTTAGTTTTATTCCAATTTATATCTATTCCATATTCCTCACACCAAGTATGTAAAGTTTGGAGAGCATTGAGAATACATCTTCGAGCTATCGAAAGGTCCGTATGAGTCGTATAAATTATAATATCATCAGCATATTGTGAAATACGGACAGAATTGCGCAAGCGCCTATGTAAGCCTAATGTATAAAGCGTGAATAATATCGGGCTTAGCTTACTTCCTTGATTCAAACCCAGATCTGTAATACGTGCGGACGTAAAAGTAGTGCCCACCTTGACATATAGATGACGTTGGACATGTAAATTATATATCAGACGGCGAAAATGAGCGGGAATATGTAAATCCGTCATGCATTGGATCAACTTTCGCAAAATCACATGATTATATGCACTAGTCAAGTCAATACTGACCGCTAAAACATAGGAGCGATGTTGAAAAGTGTTCCAGATATCTATAATTAAGGGACCAATGGAGTCCATTGTATTGTGATTCTTTCGAAAACCGGTCATCGTCGGAGGAAGTAAGCGGTGATGTTCGATCCACCATTGTAAGCGTAGAAGTATCAGATATTCAAAAGTTTTGGTGATACAACTCAGAAGTGCTATTGGTCTGTAGCTCGAAGCCGTTGCAATGGGTTTCATAGGTTTACGTATCGGTATAATAATAATGTTTTTCCAATCTTTCGGTATGTGGCACGTTCTCCAGATATTGTTATATAAGGTTAATAAATATTCCAGGCCAGGACGTGATAAATGTTGTAAATGTGGATATCGGATTCGGTCCATACCCGGTGTGGTATCTGCAGTAGATTTGAGATTGTAGCGAAGTTCATCAATTGTAAAGTCTTCTAATATCTCCTGCGGTCTGGTATCATGGAAAAGAGGTAATAACTCGTGCGCATTATCTTGAATGATGCATGGTGTGAGCGACGCATGAAATTCTTCAACCCATGACGCCTCTGGATCCTGGCCAAAATGAGCAGCAGACTGACAATGGAGTTTATTTTTAATATAGCGCCAAATGCTAGGTAGATATGTCGGGAATGTTAAAGATGTACAAAATTGTCTCCAACGTTGTCGTTTGGTGCGACGAAGAAGCCGAGTGGTCGCCGCACTCTGTTGTTTATATTGTAGAAAATGTTGGAAGGTTTTCGAACGTAAATACGTGGTCATGGCTTTTTGTCTTAAATTAACTCCTCGTTGACATTCTGTATTCCACCAAATGGGTGGAGAATTGCGCCGAGCTGGTCTGTTAGTATGATTATTATGTAATTTAGCGTGATGAGCGCTCTTTATGAGACATTGCTGAAAATTGGAAAAAGAAACTGGAAGCTCTTGTGTGGAAAGTTCGAGAAAGTTCTTATTTAATGTGCTTTGGTATAACAACCAGTCGAGCTGTTGCGGTACGTAAGGAGAACATACATCCGTTGAATCGGCGATTCTAGCTGATTTTTTCGATAATCCCGATGCGACAGTAATGATGATCGGGAAATGATCACTCCCCAATGCGTTATAATACACTTCCCAATTTGCTTGTAAGTACAAAGTCGGTGTGGCCAGAATGACATCTGGTGCACTGGCCGCTTGATTGGGAAGAGTGATGCGAGTAGAGGTTCCATCATTCAGATATAAATAAGAGGAAGATAGTAAACTCGTGATTAAGTTAGTACCTGCGATATTAATCTTGTTGCCTCCCAAAAGTCGATGTCGAGTATTGACATCACCTCCCATGATTGTAGGAGTGGAAAAATGTTGAAAAAGAGTCGTCCAAAAGTCGGGCGACGGTGCCACATGCGGGGGACTATAAAAATTAATCACGTTGATCTCTCCACAATGTATGCTTTGAATCTGAGTTTCTGGAGGTATCACTAAAGCCGGAAATTGAAGTTTGCGATAAGCCAGGGAATGATGTATCCCCATGGCTATGCCACCATAATTGTTCAGATTTCGGTGTTGTTCTATGAATGTATAATCTCTGATTCTGATTGTAAAGGCATGAAGATTCCACGTTTCTTGTAATATAATAATCTGAGGATGAAAAATACTGATTAAAAAATTGACCGCCCAAAGTTTATTGTTGAAACTGCGCATATTCCATTGGAGAATGTGAAATGGTGGTGCCATGAAGTGCAAAAAGTTATAGATGATATGTGAGTAATTTATTACGTAGAAGTTGCAATATTTCAGGATCTATTGGCAGTGAGTTTCGTTCAGTACAAAAATTAGTCCAAGTGTCTAAAGTTTGATGTATAAAGTTTGTATATTTTTCATTTACGAAGTCTGGTTGAGGAAAATGTTGCTGATGATTCATAGGGTCCGGAGCGGACAGTTTCTCATCACTCGGGAGCCGAGTAATCGTATGATCATTCGAGTAATGCAAACGCTGGCGATGTGGAGTTCGGACCGGAATCTGAACCGGTAACGTTGAGTTAGAAGGTACCTCAGCAGGTGTCCGACGAGCCGAAGTAGAGATTTGTTGACCATGTACAGAAAGGGAAGAAGTTGGACCCTTACGGCGTTTCATAGGAATCGTCGGAGATTTGATAGGCGTGAAATGAAAAGTAGATGTAGATGGACGAGGTGTTACCAGTGTGCGAGGAGGTGTACTTGCCACGGCGGAGTACGTTGCAGGTAACTGCGATGAACGGTCTCTAGGAGCCGATGAATGAGATGTCACACTCGTATCTAGCTGAAATCCGAGAGCTCTAGTGGTCAATGTAGGACCATATAATTTAGGCACCTGTTTGATGGCGGCAGCGTAGGACATATTAGTAACTGCCACTAATTGTAAAATCGTTTTCTGACGAGTACGTTCGTGGCAAGCAGGATCATCCGCTGCATGTGGATGGTGACAATTTATGCAATACGGTAAATTATAACATAAGACAGAATCATGTTCGTCTCCACAATTTTTACAAGTAACCTTAGTGGCTCTACAAGTACGTCTGATATGTCCATATCGATAGCACCCTTGTATACATTGTTTCACAGGGGGAATATAGGGATGAACTTCTAGATGAATAAAGTAAAGATAACAATCCCGCGGGAGTGTCTGTTGATTGAAAGTCAAGACCACACTTTGGGTGGGTTGAAGAGTCCCGTCCGGTAATCTGCGATTGAGACGTCTGGCATGAATAACCGGAGCTTTGCAGTCAATATCTCGTAATATATCGTCCGGTTCCACGTTGTGTGCTACTCTTTTGATTACACCGAGCGAATGAACAGCGTAACTAGGTATGTAAGCAGTCCATTGATTTTTGAGGAGAATAGGATGATTGAGGAATGCATTTGCAGTAGCGCCATCATTGAAAATTAATTTCAAAAGAGTTCTACCTAGAGAATCAAATCGTTGTAATCCTGGAATTTTCGTACCATAAAGAAGTTTACCCAGAGCCATAGGATGCGTACGAGCAGTTGTTGGATCCATATTCAAATTGGCATGTACTATATAAGGTGCCAAATGAAACAGTTCATACAAATTAGTTATTCTATCTCGTTCCTGAGTTAATTGCGGAGGATGTTCCAGTGTAGGGATATGTGCTTTGGGTTGTCCAGTATCCATGAGTTCAAGTTCTGGAGGTGGTAATTCCCCACCCCCCGAATCCGTTGCCATCCGGCGTGGAAAAGAAGATTTAACCTCTTCTAATAAATATGCAATTAAACACTATATCTAAGCGATAATCTGGTACTCACTAATGTCACCAAAAGAAACAAGTTACTTATCTGAATTCAACACTTTCGTACTGGCAGACAACTGATTGACGACCGTCTTCTTCCATGACAAAAACGTGAATCAACCAACTGCCTGCAGCACAACATGGTTCCTCCAACGTCCTCACTTCCCGCTTCTGACCTTTGTGAGCCAATCAGACTTGACTCACGTTACAATCTGACAGCCAATCAAGATAGATAACGTATTGAAATTTTAAATTCAGAAGCATTAGATACAGGAAGTGTAGACAACGAAAAGTAGCCATTTTGGAGAAAACACTCAACTTTAAAAATATAAAAATGTTACACATTACAGCTGTTATTTATTATTTATTATATATATATATATAATCACAGCCATATTCAATCCACTACTGGATGAGGCCTCTCCCGGAGGGAGGAGGTGGTCTACTGCTCCCACGCTGACCAGACATGTTGGGAGAGGAGAGCCGAAGCTCTCAACTGTGATCGCTACCTCTTTATTCAGGTAGCTCCCCAACTGGCCTCACGACGCTGGGTGGACGCCGCACAGGCAACACTATCTGGAGTACTGCAACGGTCACCCGTCCAAGCACTGACCAGAACCAGAGTTGCTTAACTTCGGTGATCTTACGGGAACCGGTAGACCAGCTCGGCTAGGGAGTTGCCCATATATATACCTAACAGCAGCAGAAGTAGTAAAGTAATTTTCGGAAAAAAAAATATTTATACGCATAAATAAAATAATCATTCTTATTTATTTGAAGTTTTCCCCAAAATCAACGTCCTGATCATTGTGTCAGAATCGTATCGTGTTTGTGAAACAGATGCTTTGGTGGATTCTTGACGGTATAGATGAAAAAGATACCTTTGTTGTTGGTTTCTTTGAAATTCTTGGTTGGGAGCGGTATTATCTTTGACCGTACTTGTCCTTGCGAATCTTAAAGGAAGTTATAAAATCACTTGGACTACGGTTACAAGAGTGCGGGGGAAGTATTGTGCCCAACTGATTTATGATGACCTTTTCGGTCGCCCGCTAAAATCATTGTGAACAACTCAGATCAGGTTCTTCAACTATTCTTTCGGAGACTGCAATAATCATTTTGTCTCCACATCTGCTGAGTAGAAGCAGAACTGCGGTACGTGGAAGCAAGGAGGTCGGTATATAGGAACAAATTGTTCTTGCTATCTCTCTCCCAGTATTCGCGAGGAGTTCCAATCAGCATCTTTGCAATTGATGGCCAAAAAGAAATCTGTCAAAGTCAGAGGGGAACAATATATAATTTCAGGGGACAATTTCCTTTCTCTCTTCTGTCTCCCCCATTTCTTGCGAATAAAAATATGTAGGATGATTGAGTTAAAGAAAAGTTTCACATGATTTTAAGTCTGCCATCTAATCTAAGACGGAATAAATACAAATAAATCCAAGTCCTTCGAATACAAAGCCAACGCTTTACCAACTGAGCTACCTTGATCGGTGTTAATAGTTTATGTTGTTGTGTATGCTAACTTTCAGCCGCCATTTTTGAAGATGGCGGCGCGAGCAGCTGTCCCCCAATCCAAGGTTACAAGTTTAGCATTATAGTTAGGGTTCTTAAGTGTACAATTGTGCCAAATTTCAAAACTTCTCAACCGTTTGCAACCAAAAAGTACCTAATGGCTAGACTATATGGGGACGTCATGTAATATCCGGACAGATAGCGGATAATTTTCGGATGTCGACTAATATCCGGATAACGGGTAATATTCGAATGACGGATAAAATCCGGATGGTTAAACGGATACCGGATAATATGTTATATGGTTGTCTGGAAATTTTGGCTACCCCAAGAAGACAGCATAGAGACATACTGTTGGATTTGGCTTGTTTTAGCTCGACTCGACTCGAAACACGAGTGAATTTCGAGTCGAGTCGGACAATATTTGTCGAGTCGAGTTGAAATATTTCTCTTACGAGTCGAGTCGAATTTAGCGAAAACTCGACTCGAACTCGCTCGTGTCCATCCCTAAATAAAATAATTCAGGTTAAAATGCACATTTTTAAAATTTAACAAAAAATCAAATTTATTAAAATATTGCTCATAAATAAAATTTTAGCCAAAGAAATTATCTTTGATTTTAAGAAAGAACTCCGATAACTCAGAGCCGAGATATGTTGATTTTAATAAATAGCGTCGACCGCCATTTTGAATGCCCACCATCTTGGATAGTTATATTTTTGAATGTCCATCACGTATTTTCGTGCTCTATACATGCCAGTGTACAAGTGCTAAAAGTTTCATCTGATCCCCCCATTTTATACCAACAACTTGTCTGGCACACGGATTATTGATACTGTATTAGTTCTGCAATTCAATGATAGCAAGTTACAGACAATCGATCCTTTGTGAATCAAGGTCATAGATCTATCAGACACAATTAAGCAAATATCTTATTACAAACAACTGATACTATTATGAACCAAGGTCAATCCAAAAATCTACCAAAATGAGGAATTTACTATTCTGCTTGCATTATTAGTTGCAAGCCGTTCGATATCAAATTACTAACTTCAATGTCATGAGAATTCGATACTTGTCCGAAGCGCACGATTGTGATGCATTTTCAAATTCCACAATTTCAGATGTTTGATATCCAGTAACACCAGACGCATGTATAGCTTTCCAGAAATTCTAGAAATGTGCATTGAATGATAGATTGTTAAAATCAAGATGAATGTACAGATGCTTATCAGAATAATGGAAACACCTGTAGTTGACAATACGTCAGATGTATGGGTTGGCAGTGGTGTCGTGGCGACCGCAGCGACGGACTGCTGGTGGTGGTGTGTCAGGTCGGTCTCCATACTACGTCAGGCGTCGTGGAACAGGAGTGTGCAGTGGCTGCAGTAGACGGAGGTAGTGTAAAATGGGAGACCTCTCAGAGTTTCAAAGAGGGCAAATTGTTGGTGCGCGGTTATGTGGAGTGAGTGTGACGGCAGTGGCGAGTGTGTTAGGTGTGTCGCGAGGGACAGTGTCGAAGGTGATGACGGCCTACACAACACACGGGAAAACCACATCGGGGAAGCGGAACAGTGGGCGGAAGAAAAGCATCAGTGATAGGGCACGCCGGGTGTTAAAGCGCATTGTCACGCGGAACCGTCGTGCCACTGCGGCGCAAGTGACGGAGGAACTCAATCATCACCTTCCCCAACCTGTTTCGACAATCACAGTCCGCCGCGAATTACATGACATGAACTTACGGGGTCGTGTTGCACGGGCCAAACTTCTCATCAGGGACCAGAACGCTTTAGCACGCTGCAAATGGTGCCGCGGCCATGCAACTTGGACCGTTGACGACTGGAAACGTGTGGTATGGTCGGATGAGTCACCATTCACCCTATTCCAAACCACGGGCCGTGTTTATGTGTGGAGAACGCCCAAAGAAGCGTATGATCTGCAGTGTCTCCGCCCAACTGTGAAACATGGCGGCGGCACGGTGATGCTGTGGGCCGCAATATCATGGTTTTCATTGGGTCCTGTGGTCACACTTCGCGGACGCATCACTGCCAACGATTATGTCGCAATTTTAGGAGACCACTTGCATCCTATTGTCCGGATGTTGTTCCCGGACAATGACGCCATATTCCAGGATTATAATGCACCCATTCACACAGCTGGAGTTGTTGCAGCGTGGTTTGAGGAACATCGGGATGAAGTTCAACACCTCCCCTGGCCCGCCCAATCCCCAGATCTCAACATAATTGAACATCTGTGGTCCATCTTGGAAACACGACTCCGGCGACGATTTCCACCTCCATCCTCTCTCACAGAACTGGCCGATGCCCTGCACGAGGAATGGTGTAATATTCTACTTGCTACCATTCACGACCTCTATGCCTCCATCCCACGTCGCATGAAGGCTGTTCTGAAGGCGAAAGGTGGCCCGACACCATATTAATCTGGTAAGTTGCACTTTCGTTCAGGTGTTTCCATTATTCTGATAAGCATCTGTAGAAGAAGAACACTAATTTGTGAGACAGTACACGTATCTCAAACTGCAAATGTCTTTCAAATTTTCAGTCATATAAATAGCTTAATTCGATCAATCACCCAGTCTAATCGAGGCCCAGTCCAGTTCTGATGGAGTCTTGACGAGTATTGATCAGCTTCGACTCTATAGAACATTTAACTTCAGTTTCATTAAACTAAACCTACAAATAAAGATAGGTAAAACAATTTCTGATCACGATAACTATACTAATCTATGTCATCAATCTGTTCGTTTTAAAATACTGTAACTTGTCTTTGCTAAGTGTTTTTTCTTTAAATTGGATATTGTACTTCTGTAAAATTATTTAATAGCTGGTGTCAAATATATACTGAGCATAGTATACAAAAATTTCTGTCCTCTGGCCTAGTCGTCAGATGGCAGCGCAAATCTAAGATCACGTGATATCGTCGAGAAATGCCATTGGCGGGAAATTATTAATTTTCATTGGCTAAGATTTCAATGAAGTTTTCGACCATAATAGTCGTTATGTTTCATTTAAAAAATGTTTAATAAATTTAATATTGTTTACGTTCTATATTGGTTTATAGCTTTTTTATTATTATTCTTTAGAAATATATTGCTCTTTATCTCATCTTTGCCTTCTAAACTTTTCTTTTCTCTTGATTCGATATCCATTTTCGTCTGCAGGAGGTAAAAGAGTTCTTCCAAGGTAGTTACAATTCTTCTTCTTCATTCATTCAGTTGCGTACATAAAGAATGACGGTTCGTTGGTTACAAACAAGGATGTTCTAATAGAGGATGTTCTAATTTGTTTGTAGCTATCTTATGAAAGAATGAAGCCAAAAAACAACTGAGCATCGACCTGATTGGTTTATTTGGTTAGCAAACAACTAGAGAGCTTGTTGCCATCTTTGTTAGCCGAAAACGATGTGTTTGATTCGAGTAAGTGGACTAACTGGACGGAACTATGCTGTTACGTTTGCCTTTATGTTCTCGACAAAATCACTTATCATAACATCCTTGGTTAGAAACTGAAGGCACCAAGACTGTGTACTGTGCAGTATATTGGTATGAGTGATTATGATTATTTTGTTATACTGTATTTCTCGTAAGGGTGTTTTTCCTGTATATTCAGTGAAATTTTTGTTTTTGATCTGCCATCTTGGAGTTAGTTTTTGGGTCATGGCGCTGTTGTCGGTCGAGGTTGGTCGCGCCATCTTGTCTTCCTGCTCTGCAGTTAGACAAGGAAATCGGTATGTGTAACATCCAATGTTATGGATGTAAAATTTATATATATTGTATATTCGTAATTATTCTGTGCTGGAGTTAGGCCAAATAGTGTTATGTTCTATTTTAACCTTGTTGGTTTGTGTTATTAACGATGGTGCTCCAATTGATGTTCCGGG
>JAGDQP010073389.1:0-10394 GCA_022664845.1 Lepisma saccharinum | reverse complement strand
TCTAGCGTAAGTATAATCAGTAGACGTAACACCTACCTTGTTTAAGAGACATTTTACTAAATAGAATAGATTGATTAATCCTGTACTCAGGTTAACTAAAACAAAAGTAGGTATTAATTAGTATTAAGCGAGAATGTAAATGTTTTGAAATGTGTTATATTTTTATAAATCTCATTAAATTAAAAGGGGCTTCAAGATGTAATATTTTTCCTTAATCAAATCTGTAAAGTTACAAAGTTATGTAAAACGCTTCAATGCAGCCTCTAATTAAGAAGGAAATAATTGAAAAGTAAATATGGCTGTGATATCATAATAAGTGAACTTGTAAACAAAATATCTAAAACAAAATTAACTTCTAGGAATGTTTTATTCTCTCTTATTTTCCATCAATAGCAGGAAGAGAACAGAGAGCTTTGAAAAACCTCTTTCACATAATGATTTATTCTGCTTTCAGTTTTCCTCCGTTTTTTTCTCCTTCCACGTAGCATTTTCCCCTGAGTCAAATCCATGTCAACTCACATTGTAACGGCGAATCAGCTTTTACAATCCTCAAGTGTTCATTAATATGTAATGGCTATTTCCAACACCTATCCTATTATCTTATGCATATATTCACGTATCGGAATGTTCCATCTCTGTGTATGTGTCGGCAAAAGGGGATTGAAATAAAGCACCCGCAGGTTTGAATATTTTCCATACGTGAATATAGAATTGAATATCATTTTCACAAAAACAAAAAATGCATTTTATTGATTTCCAACTAGATATATATAGATTTTGGATGTTATTGGTGGTTTTAATTAATAATAATGTGTATTCTGCCAGGTCTTATGACCCGAAGGTAAACTAATCGTGCCTTGCCATGGCTTCCATTGGATAAAGCTGATGTGCTAAGCACAGGACCTAGAGTTTAAATGGGCTCGTGTTCCAACCGGCTATTAAAAACTGGAACCCTTGATTACAATTCAGCAAGCGTTAGCAGTCACCCACTCACCTAGTAAGAACATGTCGATTATTTTGAAGATTCCTGCCCAATTATATGCTTTAGTTGGTTAGAAAAACTTGCAAAGTAGTGCGTAGAAGATAAAGGTGCAAAACTTTTTATGTTATTGTACATTTGCGCAAGAAGTATTAGACACAGAGATAAAGTCTGTATTGCATTAATCCTTCCGTAACGTTACGCTCACACTGGTCCTTAGTTGCTTTCCAACATGCGTTTCAAAATACGTAGGACTAATCATTAGTAAACCAAGAAGTTGATAGAAATAAATTCGCCTGAGACATAGATGCCTAAAGGTCATAAGTAAATTCAATTCAATAACCAAACAAAATAAAAGCGACTAGGACAGGTGCTCAAAGTTTGAAACAATTAAAGGTCAGTTCTACAATCGACAACTAAAGTTCTACTCAGCGCTAAGTTGAGGCCAACTCTCATTTCGCGTACTCTCATTGGCCAAAATCAGACTTTGCCTCAACTTAGCGCTGACTAGAAGTTTAGCGGTCGATTGTAGAACTGACCCTAAGTCATTAACCAAGACCACAATGTACTGAAGTGTGTATGTGAAAAATAGTGAAGAAAGCCTATAGCGACAATTCGCACAATTGTTATGTGTATCAGAAATAAAGGTAAAGAAAAATAATGAACATACGAATAAAAGTACTGAATCCCCGAATGGGATAAGTCCAATTTTAAACTACTATAAGAAGAGGCTGTAGCTTCAACCCATTGAAAATGGAATAGCAAATCAAAGTCGCTGAACTCAAAACTGAAATAATTTTCTCTATATCTGAGTTCGCTGCGGAGCTAGTCTGCGTTACAGTAGTGCATACGTATACTACAAACGTACTATAAAGACATAAAACACTGGGCATCTAGTATGTATACAGCATCGTGTGAACAAAACAGTTAGAAATACGGAACTAGAAAACGTGAATAAAATACGTGGTATTTTGAATTAAACTTATATTCGTCGAATTCTAGAAATCTGGACATTGATATAAGATCTTAAAATATCGTAAGACATGAGAATGCCCGTAATATATATAGCCGATTGTTTCATTACGGATATAGCTGTATTGATGCCTTGTACCCACACTTAAGTTAAATATAATAGACTGGCAAGGCTTATACATTTGATTTTATTATAAAAACACACAGTAAGCGTTACAGTTTTTTGTTCTATCAACACCTTTTTCAGGCAAAACGCTAATCAACACTATCAGTACATAATATGCATCAAAAGGCCAAGACATCCTTTCTACATCTTCCGCCAATCATGTTCCAGAAATCGTTCACTTTCCGAAACTAAACAAATTTCAACCAATCACAGTTCGTCGCTCATAAGCCACGCTCCCTAGACAACTAAAACTTTATATCAAACTTAAACTGACATACTACATAAAAAGGAAACTGAATCAAGGCGCAAGAAATATTTTTAATAAATAAATAAGTAATAAATAATAAATATAAAATAAATAAATAAGTGAAAGGAATCTTAACAAAGATAAAGAAACAAGAGGGCTACAGAACAGTCCTTATTTTCTGGAATACTTTTTCCTCTCTTCTCGGCCCAGTATGCCTTCCCATTCCTCATTTATACTCAACCCACCATTCCAGTTCATCGTTTAATCTCCCGTTTTCTTGATTCTCCTCGCTTCTTTCCACTTTCTGACCAACATCCTTTCCTCTTGTTCTAGTATCTCCGCCCCTTCCCAGTTTATCTCATGCGACTCCTACTCGACATGATTGTAAATAGCGTTCCTGTCCCCTTTTAGTCTGGCGTAATCCTTGTGTTGTTTAAGCCTCTCGTGTAATTTCTTTTTCGCCTCTCCTATATACACCACCTCATAGTTTATATATGGAACCCTATACATCAGTCCTGTAGTTGACTAAGGGGTACGTCCTGTGAGCGACGATTGGTTGAATTTTGTATAGTTTCGAAAAGTAATCAATCTCTGGGACGTGATTGGCGGTAGAGGTAAAAAGGATCTATTGGCTTTCTGGTGCTCATTATGAACAGATAGTGTTGATTAGTGTGTCGTCTGAGAAAGTTGTTGATAGAACACGAAAGTCTAACGCTTACTGTGTGTTCTAGTAAAGGGTATAAGGCTTGTCAGCCTATTTTAATTAACTTAAGGTTTTATTATGTTCGTAAATATGTAGATGAAATATCAATTTCTGTGATAAATCTGAACTTTGAATTTAATTTACATAGCCTGAAACACATTACAAAATTTTAAAGTTTTAGAATTATTTTTTACCGAGCTAATAATGCAGTACACGAAGATTGTAGCGCAGAGGACCTCTTTCCTTGTATTTGCGTTATATACGAGAGAAATTGGTGGTGACTTCCGTGACAGGCATGTTCCCCGATCGACTCTACAGAAAGAACTAACGTTTTGCCGCTTCATTCAAGTAAAAAGTATTAATTAAATATAAAAGAACCTATTTTTTTATATTACAGCGATTTTGAACCCTAATGTTTATATCAGTTTGCAATCAAAGAATTTGAACTAGAATCGCACTGCCACTAAAATCTAAAGCCAACCTCTGTAGTAGTGTGGGCGAGGGTGCTAGTTCGCCGTTTATGAGGTTGCGGATTCAAATCTCGTCTGTGGAATGTATCTTTGTGGATTGTGTTCATAGCATCGTGACGGGCTGAAGTCCATAGCCACTAATATGGCTCATTTGAAATAAAGTTTACTAAAAGCTAAACAGCAATCATCTCATTTTCAATGCTATTTATGAAATAACGAAGACACATAGGCTTCTCGTATGCAGCTGTGGGAATTACACTGTTTTGTCAATCAAAACTTTTAATTTTAGTATGTTCCTTAGAATAAGTTACTTCAGAATAAGGACTAAAGATAGTTCTAATATTTCCACAAAACTAAATGATACCAGCTGTTTACAGAAGCATGCTCCTTTGCATTTAATAGAAACCAGAATATAATTCCAGTTCAGATGGGAACAGTTCAGAGTAGTAAATCGATTAAAATTTCATTTACAGTTTTGTAGTGGAGAATCAGTAATGATTTAAGTCTGCCGAGAGTCCTAGTTATGATGGCCTTCAGTAGATGGTGCAGAACAATTTGTGTTATGACGTCGAGTCTCATGGTGACTCGAATTGCAGCTGCAAACGTCCTTAGACTCGGCATCAGCATTCTGCAAATACGCCATTCTTCTTTTGTACCAGTGGACCACGACCTCCAGGGCCCTGGTCTTTTGGTATTAATGCCTTTCCGGGATCATTTCTGTCAACAGTTGTACCCGTAGAGACGTCTCAAGCAATTACTGCCGCGATCGCACACAAGGAGAACCCTCGTTCTCCAAGATCTATCCCATGGATCGTTCATCTGAGTTAATACCCCATTTGCATGTCGTTGTTACCTCCAGGGGTTTTCCCAGAATTTTTAATCTAGGTGAATTTTTCACTGGGGAGGTGTTTAGACGAAAAGTTTTAATCAATCCAAGATCAAAGTTCTTCTGAAGAAAAGTTTTAAAAACCGGTAGTTTCGGAGCTAGAGTGGTCTTAAATGAGCACGGTAGCGTCATAAATTACCTAATATCTAGACAAATAATGACGTAAGCCTTGTCAGCTTAGCAAATCAGGGTCGATGGTGTATCCAATGCATCTACCTGAGAAAAGTTTATGATTGAAGGAGTGAAGGATAGACGGGATTTGCAAGGATAGAATTTCCTTGTTAAGGAATTATTGCGCAGGCACGCACAGAAATTCGCTCTAAGCTTCGTTCGTCAATCATAAACTTTGCTCAGATGGATGTAGGAGGTGCATCTTCCATTACTATTTGCTAAGCCGACACAACTATTGTCATTATTTGTCGAGAAATGACGTCATTTATGACGATGCCGTGATCACTTCGGACGTCTCAATCTCCGAAACTAAGCTCGTTTTCACATTGCTTCAAACAAACATGTTTTTTCTTTATTTCATAAGATGTTTTCGATCTTAGAATATTGACCCCTAATTTTTGTCCATCCTACATAAAGAATCCGGAAAAAAATGTAATGATTATCTGACGCGTCATTGGAAAGAATTAGATTAAACTATAAATTTTAACTAACTCTTACGTGCTTGTTTACGAGGATAAGTCAATATGTAAGTCGCAAAATAGAGTAGAAATAAAAGATGAAATAGTTACCTAATGAAATCTGATTTATTTTTCAACGTAATCTTCGTGAGCATTTAGGCACTTGTCCCAGGGTTTCACGAGTCGCTCAAAGCCAGCAGTGACAAAAATTTTTGGTTGGTGTCGTAGCCAGCTAAATCGGTAATGCATCTTATAGCGCAATAATGCATCTTGTTATGTCATGACTTTCCCCCACCCCCCTTCTAGCACAAAACTTTTATCTGGGATGTTATCATTATTATTGACTACATGAAGAAAGGAAGCGATAAAATAGAATTCAATTGGCATTAGAATTAATTGTGCAGAAGCCGATGTGTAATTATAACAACATATCAAAGTTTGAAAGCTAACTTAATGTTCTCCTAGGCGATAAAAGCACTAAGTTGCCGAGGTAAATTATACTTGTATTCATTGGGGTTAACGTAGCTGGATGTGGCGTAGTCTCAAGATAAAGCTAGTGGCCTTATTCTAGGTACTTTGCAGCATTCTCCTGGTCTAATTATATTAATTGGAATAATCATAGGTTAAAGGAAACACGGGAGAATATATACTGCGCATGAACTAATTTATTTAGTATTTAAAGAAGGGGTATATATATTGTCACGAAGCAAGTTCCCCATTATTTAACTATTAGCTCACGGAACAATCATTGCAATAATTATATACGATAAAACACAACCAGAAGCATGCATGAATGGAATCAAACTGACCTGATAGGATAAAAGTATTCGTGTATGGTAATTTTGAAGTCCAGATTCGTAGTAAATATTAATTCAGTGATCGAATAACTAAGTCACAGAGCTGAGTCTGGTCACTTTCTTGGATACGTGTAACAGCGTCGACGACCATGACCTAACTCTTTCAGGAATTATGTTAAAAGTTTATATAGAAAATCACTTTACATGTTAGCATATGACGTTTGTCACTAGACACAGTGGGGGGTCCCAATGCACTCTCCACTTGGAGAACAAGGAGACGTAATTTTTGGCCAATTGAAGATATGTAGGCGGAATTGTACTTTGTTCTTCTGCTGATCTTAGTTGTACCTTGAACTAATGATTCTGCTTGACCCTTGGACTTTCGAAGGTCTAGGAAAGCTAGACGGAAACTTTATACTTTGTTGGATTCTCATTCAATGAATTTATGACAAAAATATAATATTCCTAATATCTATCTAAAATACTTGCTTTCTTACTTTGTTCTTGGCATAAAAATAACACATGTTTTTATTTACAAATATTTCTACAGAATAATAAAAGTATAACAAAACATACACACTACATGACACTACTATAGTTAAACAATTAATAAGGTTTTATAAAGAAGGAACATCTGGAAGAGAATGTAATTCGCCCCCCCCCCCCCCCCACTCACACATATTCCTCCTTATAAAATTGAGTGAATGGTTTCTATGACTATCCACGAGCAGTTTGGGCACCAATGTTAAATAATGTGCCATCAATACCCCCTGCAACACGAGGAAATCCACGTTTGTCGAAAAAGATGTTGCGCATTGTTTTGAGAATTTTCCTACCACTTTACAATTTTTTTGAACCGCACTTTCTTCTACGATTGCATTGGGAACTTCTTAAACTATCTTTGTAACCATAGATGTAACACCACCATGAGAAGTTGCTATCCCGTGCATTTGTTCACAATTACCTAATCAGTGAAGCATTATTAAAAAGTATTTATTTTGCATATAAAATGTATTTCTGTGTGTAGTCTTTTGTATTCGAGGGCCGATGAAGTTTAGAATGTGATTCTCTTGAATTTGTGAAAGACGCAAAGTTTCTTTAAATCAAAACTCGCTACAAGGCTATTAAAGTTAATTCTTTGCCTAAAACTTTGCTATCTATCCATGTTCACTTCCTCTTCCTACGTGTCATATTCCAAGTCCAACTGGAAACAATAATATAACTTGATTAAATGCAGTCTCTAAACATATACAGACTTCTGAAACACGTTGCTTAAACATTTTGCTTAAAATTAAGACTTTCTGTTGAAAACTTTTTTCCATAAAAGTTTCCTACAACAGAAATATCTTTATAAAAAATTGTTCAAATTATTCATGAAACACATTTACTCCACACTCTTTGTGCAAAGTGAAAAGTGCAGAGCGAAGACTTGCATAATATGTTCAAGAAATAGGACCCTGTTTCTATAACTTTCTACTACGGCATCCCCATACTTCTGTCTGATCTTCATCTCTTGCTTTAAGACCTTGGGCGAAATTTCAGAAACAACTGCATTCACTAACTTCATAGCATTACAAAAAGCGTTCGTGAGAATTTGAAATGGCTTGCTCTGTCTTGCTATCGGCTTGACAACAAAATTACAATAAATGTAATATAAGACTTCTTTACTTGCAGTAGTGCGAATCATCGTTGTATATGTATTAGAGGTATATCACACTGTGGTAATTGCCATGCTAATTTCAACGCTTCTTTTCTTTTCCTTACAGCTACAGAAGTTCAGAGTGAAACGATCTCTCTTCTTTACACTCTTTTCTTTAGTTCACCATGGTTCGTGGTACCCTCAAATCTTTCAACTTTAATTTAACTCATTTCCCTACGTCATACAATGATTAAATTTTGCACAGCAACGCAATTCGGCTAATAATACAATATTCCATTGTTACTTTCATACATTTCTAGATATATTTTAAAAGCATTTAAATTAGTTTTCTTTCAATATGGACTTCTTTATCCTAATATAAATACTTGTCTGCAATGATGTTGCGTTTGACTGGTTGCAGAACACTTTAGGATTTGGGCCACAAAACATCAGCTTGAGAAAAAAGTATCCGAACAGCGAAATAACTCGAAAAAAAAAATTAAGACATACTTTTCTTAAACAATTTCTACTAAAAGGTAAAAAAAATCGTTTAAGCATGACTAAAAAGAAAAGCATGCAGTACACCAATTCAAGAATATATAAAGTGACTGTATACGAGAAAGAGCCACGTGCTTTTCTTTTTAGTCATGCATAAACAATTATTTGTTACTTTTTAATACGAATTGTTTACGAAAAGTATGTCTTTAAAAAGGTTTTTATTATTTATTTTTTTAGTTAATATGTATAACGCAAAACGCAGGCTGTACAAAATGATGAAAATGCGAAATCTCCACAAGCACACAACTCAAAGACGACTTTTATGGCTAGACACTTTAGTATGAGAACCAGAAGTTCAAAATGAACGAGTATCATAGCGTATCATGTCGTTTCAAGAAGAAGCGTTGTCCAGTTCAACACTAATGTTGTAAACACATAAAAACTTTGCCCTTTCAAGAGTTATCTTGCATGCAGTCGGATGCAATTTTATGATTACGTAAAAAAATTAATAAACAATAGTTTTACACACGAAAATTTGTTATACATTTCTGGCAACAATAATATTAAAATTTCCTAGACCTTTCCTTATGTTAAGAGGTATAGATGAGAATAATTTGGAAGACTGTAGATTATACTTCTTTGAAATGTTTTTGTTGAAATTTGGGAAGGAGGTTGGTAGGGTGTAGATCAATTTCTTTTGGAGATGTCTGTTAAAATTTGAGTGTTATGGCGTGTAGGAATATCCCTGATTTCGTTCACACTGTTTCAGGCAATTTCTGAAACAACAGCATGCACGAACGATATGGCACCTCAAATTACATTCTATACACTCTGAAGTCATGCCTTCGAAACATTTTGAAGCCTTCCAACTTTTGCTCAGACTTGTCAAGAAAACTAAAGGCTAAAACGAATTTAATATAAAGTTTCTTTAACAATGGCAGACCGGATGTATTCGACTGTGGTTACCTCAACATTAATTTCAACTATGTTTTTCTGTTCCTTACGGCTAAAGAAGTTTATAATAGAATTAGGTCTCATTACTTTTCCATTCATATGTATAACGCAGAAGCAGGCTAATCACAAAACTTCCATATGCTAACACAAATGTTGTTAAAACAAACTTCACCCTTTCAAGGATTATATTACGAGTATACAGGTGGAGTTTTATGGGATTCTTTTCTAAACAATAAGGTTTCATCCACGGAAATTTGTGGGAACGATAGTTAAGAACGTACTAAAAGTTTCGACACCTTCGCTGATATTGAAATGTGTGGAACAGATTAATTTGGGAGACTGTGGTACAGATTTCTTTTTAAAGGTGTCCGTTAAAATTTGGGAGTGTTAGGAGGGGGTAGATCAGATTACTTTGGGGTGTTTACGTAAAATTTGCAATAGACTTGATTTATACTTGCCGTGACAAACGTTACATTACGGAATTTCCATCAATTTTGCATGAGGTTTCAGGTATCATATGTACGTAAATCATTAACGTATTTTTAATGAATGAAATTGTTAATTTGTTAGTAACAGACATTTTTTGCAATGAGCACGTGACGTTTAATAAAACAGCGCTAATATTTGGTAAATAAAATATATATATTAAATTGGTACAGATCTTGTACAGTGATCACGTCTTTTGGCTGGTCAAATTAGAGTAATGAGGATAGCGCTTTCCACTCTGTATGTGCGTTCGACAGCTAACAATTGTGTGTCGGGTTTTCCGTACCATGAGCTAATATTAGCCAGGGAATTAAATTGCCAGGAGAGTTCTATTGTTCGAATCGTGTTGTCGGCAGTGATCGTGTGTGTGTGTGTGTGTGTAGATAGGCAACCTTACTGTTATTTGTGTTCAGCTGGTTACCTACGAAACAGGCGCTTTCCCATGGCATCTCGTAAGGAATGTCTTCTGTGAGATATGACCTGATAAGTTACGAAAAAAATCCTGTTCTATAAATATGCAGTCATGCTGAGCTCTGTTTTTCTTTAAAAGATGCTGTTGACACGCTAGAGCCTAGAGTGTTGAATTTGATTCTATAACACATAAATATTTATAAAATCACAAAACAAAGACATTTCATCTAGTTACGTTAGGCTTTTCCAAGTCACAAAAAACAGAGACAACTCTTACATGGTTGTGCAGAGTGTAAACATGAAGGTTACAAGTATAGTTCCCGAGAAATTTTACCAGAGAGAATTATATTAAAACATTTTTTGTACTAGAAGTGAACATTTACCAAAAATACCAAAGCGAAAAATACAAGACAACAGCTAAACATCAACAGTAATCAGAAGAGAGTTATGTTTTCCAAATTAAATATACAGAAACCGGGACAACAAGAAAATCGAGAATGCCCCGGCAAATTCGGTACGTATGATAAGTCTATATGAGGGTATATGCGGGTATACGG
>JAGDQP010073388.1:0-10395 GCA_022664845.1 Lepisma saccharinum | reverse complement strand
CACATTGTTCCCGGATGGTGATGGCATCTACCAAGATGATTTGGCGCCCTGTCACGCTGCAAAAACGGTGCAATCATGGTTTGATTAGCATGACCAGGAGCTATCACACCTCCCCTGGGTCCCACAAACACCAGATCTGAACATCATTGAGCCATTGTGGTCTGTGTTAGAAAGGCGTGTTCGGTCTCATTACCCTCCACCATCATCCCTTAAGGAACTGGAGCATGTCTTGGAGGAAGAATGGTACAACATTCCACACACCACGATTCAGGAGCTGTATACGTCCATTCCACGTCGGATCCAAGCTGTTTTGGACGCAAAAGGAGGCCGCACACCATACTAGGTATGATTTTCACACTTTTTCAAACGTTTTTGATTTTTTTGTCCAACCCCTGTATATGAAGATTGAAGAATAACAGATCACCAAGAATATATAATATTACAGCCGAATTAATTAAAACGGAAGGAACGGCACTAATCAAGGAACTGCATAAACTCATATGTGCGATGTGGAGAAGGGAGAAGCTTCGAAAGGAATGGAAGGCCTCATTAATAGTCACGATTTAGGCCATAAACCGGACTCTAATAATTACCGCGGAATCTCGTTACTTCCAACAAGTTACAAAGTATTAAGTAAAATTCTATTAAGACGTCTTAGTGCTTAGGTAGATAAAATATTTGGAGATCACCAATTTGCATTTAGAATAAATAGATCCACGTTAGACCAGATTTTCGCCTTGAGACAAATTTTGGAGAGAAAATGGGAGTACAATGGGGCTGTTCACCAGCTATTTATTGATTTTAAGAAAACGTATTCTATAAAAAGTTAAAAGTTTTGCAGCATACTGTAACGATTTAGAATTCCAAATAGACTTGTTCAATTAGTGAAGATGTGTCTCAGTGACCCCATAAGCAGGTTACAAATAGATAGTAATTCGTTAGAGAATTTCGAGATTCGCAACAGATTGAATCAATGTGGTGAATTATCACCACTACTGTTTAACGTTGTGTTAAAATACGCGATTTTAAGAATTAGAGGGGACAAAAACGGACGTAGCTACATTGAAAGAAATGAATCAACTGTTCGTATACACGGATGTTGTAAATTTATTAGGGGATGCTATAGACACACTACAAGGCAACACTTATATAGATATTAATAGAAGAGGGTGAAAAGATTGGACTACATGCAAAGTAGATAAAACCAAATACATGATAACAAGCATAAACACAGGGAACCAAGGAGATAAAAACATAATATTTATGGATCAGGTCATAGGGAAAATAAAAAAATTAAAATACTTAGACAATATGCAACAAGCAAAAACGAGGTCACGGATGAACTCAAATGTCGCTTAGTATATGGTAACACATGTACTGATGTGATATTGAAAATTTTCTACTATATTTTTCCGGAAAATTTTCCTTTCTAAACAAATATCCACTTTCAAATATCCACATTAACCCTTAGATACACTACCAGGGTCAAATTGACCCTGCAAGTATTTCATTAAAGTTTTTTGTGCTTTATCCACGTGCTATACAGCTGTTCTCTTGTGACATCTATCATAATTTCTCTTTATAGATACTGCTGTAAAATATTAATTTTGTGTACATATTTTTCTGTGTCACATGGTATTTAACCAACTCTCCATTTTTACACTATAATAGTTTTTTGACTTTCACTTCTTGAGGTCTATGTCCACGCTAGAATATACAATAACTTCCTTTTTCACGTGTCATTTGTTCACTGTGGTTGCGGCAAAGTCTAAATGATGAATTGGTGATGAACAGCAGCAGCAGCAGCAGCAGAAGAAGAAGAAACAAAGAAGAGATATCTAGTGGTTGTTCTACTGTGCTTCCATATTATCTATGTATACTTCCTCATGGTCTATCGATCGTGTTTATAGTTTTATAAATAAAGTCATAATGAGTGCTTTGACAGAAGAGGAAATATTAGACTAGTTACTTTTAGAAGAAAGTGAAGATGAATCTGAACCTGAAGAAGAATTTGAGCTATGTGGAGACGTGGAAGACTCTAATTCTTATTCATCAGCCATAACCGCAAGCAGTGAAGATTTGAGTGAAAATGAAAGTGATGACGATATTCCTCCAGCCACTCGCTTTGCGAACCGTAAGAAATCAAAGCAGGATAAACGTCATGTGTCAAATGATGGAACTGTTTGGAGCAAGCACCCACCTAAAGTTTCCCAGACCCGTACTTCGTATATCGTAAGAAAACTTCCCGGTCCAGCTAGTAATATTACTGTGACTACACCGAAAAGTGCTCTTGACGTTTTCCTTAGTCCTGATCTTTTGGAAGAAATTCGTCTTTGTACTAATTTGGAAGGCAAGAGGATTGCTCAAGAAAAACGAACCACTTGGAAGGAAGTCGATAGCACTGAATTGACCGCCTTCTTAGGTTTGCTTTTACTTGCTGGTGCTGAGAAACATTTGGATGTTCCTATCAGAGAATTATTTTTAAACTCCCGATCAAACCCCAGTTTCAGAGGCACCATTTCTATCAACCGCTTCTTGAATATTCTGCGTGTGATTCGCTTTGATGACAAACGTACAAGGGCTGTACGACTTCAAACTGACCGCCTTGCACCTATTAGCTAAGTTTGTAATATGTTTATACAGAACTGTACAAGGGCTATGGAGCCGAATTTATTTCTTACCGTAGATGAACAGCTAGTACCTTACAAAGGTAGGTGTGGATTTATCCAATACATGCCTCAGAAACCAAAGAAATACGGTATAAAGATCTTTTGGATTTGTGATTCTCATTCGGGTTATGCATACAAGGGAATTGTGTACACTGGTAAGACGCCTGGTGGTCCTACAAATACTAATTTGTCCCTAAATATTGCCATGGAACTAAGTACTATTTTGAATGGCTATCCTGGTCGAAATATAACCACTAATAATTATTTTACCAGTTTACCTCTAGCTAAAGAGCTGTTTCATAAGAGAACAACGCTAGTAGGGACAGTCCGGAAACACAGACGGGAAGTGCCAACCATAATGCTAGCTGATAAGTCCCGGGGCAAAGAACTCTTCCCAGTTTGCTTTGATTCCTCAAGTGACAATGGTGAGTTACGTTCCTAAAAAAAATAAAAGTGTTGTTCTACTTTCTTCCATGCATAATAGTGCTAAAATAGATCCGCAAAGTGAAAAAGGAAAGCCGGAAATAATCACCTTTTACAACAACACAAAAGGTGGTGTTGATCTAATGGATGAACTAGTAAGAACTTATACAACCAAGAGACAAACAAAGCGTTGGCCACTGGCATTTTTCTGCAACATGTTGGATGTAGCAGCTGTGAATGCTTACGTTTTGTATATAACAAAATGTCCTGGTTTCAAACCAAACAACACAGACCGTCGCGGGCTGTTCCTTAAAGATCTTTCCGATGAAATGATCAAGCCTTTGATGGAAAGGCGAGCCTGTATTCCAAATTTGCAGAGAACTGTGGTAGATGCTACTACGAGATGTGGAATCAACATGAAACAAGCACGAAGGACGACTGTTGTTGATGGAAAGAGAAAGAGGTGTTCGGTTTGTCCATATTCTAAGGACGGAAAAACTTCAACATCGTGTTATCGTTGCAGCAAGTACATTTGTACAACACATACTGTTACATTGTGTGAAGACTGTGTGTAACGTGCATCAAAACTAAAGGAAATGTGTAGCGATTGTATTTGAGCTGTTTTATCCATAAAACATTATAAATCATATTTTGTGTATATTGAAGGGACAAAAAGACATCTTTTGCTTCAAACTGTATGGGGAATGTAAACCGTAGATCTCCTTATCATACAATTCTGGTATAGATTTTGCTTATAGTATCATATACTAATACCATATTTTGTTTCTTTCGCTGAAATATTGATGATAATGATAGTGATATAGAGTTTGTTCGACATTTTCTTATCAACTGAAATAAAATCTATCTTGCAATATTACTATGCTGTGTTATCTAACAATTTAACTCATCTTCATGTGACGTAAATGCGTGGCCAAGTTTTAAGTGGGTTCCGAACCACTAGGTTTCGAAATGAAATTGAACCCTGGCTTCATAATTACACGTTACATGCACTACGAACAGCCTATCAAAGCAACAATATATAAAGCGTACCAAATAGTGTATCTTTCTAGGCTATTTCCTTACTAAATATATGAGGGTCAAAATGACCCTGAAAGTGTAATAACGGTGAATTTTTCAGAAGTGTATCTAAGGGTTAAGCTCTAAAATTCATTCAATTCATGTATAGCAACATTTAAATAATAGCACATTATAACTTTCCACTAACAACTTATCATAGCTTGAATTACCAGGCAGCAGCAAAGCTGGTGTGCTATTCACTGCACCACGCGGGGGCTCAACTATTCGTACTGGTAATGAAAATTTTACATTGTGTTTCTGTGTGTACCAAATGCAGGCAAAATAAATGCGTTTTAGTTCTTATTTAATGTAAAAAAAACGCATTAAAATTCCTTATAAAGAAGATTTTAATAGAAAATAAGTTCTGCGCTGATTTTATTGTATTGAACAGTCAAAGCTTAAGATCCATACAGTCGATACTATACGAATGTGATTAAATTGTCCGATACAATCGGAGCGTATTCCTTATGGCATGAAAAGCGGTGATGTTACCTTTTCTAGTTTCACTTCGCAATGCATTGTTGTCGGCCGCTTTCACAGATCCTTAATCACACCTCTTCGTTGAGATCTTTTATTTCGAAGCATTCAATTGTATCTGCATTTGTGGATAAAATATTTATTGAAGAAAAAGGAAATCTTGATGAATCATTGGCACGCGCAATATACGCTAGTGGTGCTCTTCTTTCTATAACAGAAAACCTTTACTGGATACATCACAAACTTATTCGTCCATCTTATGAACTGCCAAAGCGCTACATGCTTTCCAATCCGCTTTTAGAAAAGGAATATCAACGCATTCAACATAAAGTAGCCGAAAAACTTGCTAGTGCTGAGTCTCTCACTTTGATGTCAGATGGTTGGAAAGATATTTGTGGTAATCCATTCATTAATGTAGTATTTGCAACTTCGCAGCCATTGTTTGTGAATGCCATAGAAACGAAAGCTTCTAGTCACACAGGGGAATATATTGCTAAAATATTAAGCGTAGTAATAGAAAATGTTGGTGCTTCTAAGGTACAAGCAGTAGTAACGGACAATGCCGCAAATATGAAGAAAGCGTGGCAGATTTTGAAAGAAAAATATCTTCATTTGGTGACATTCGGATGACTTGCTTATGGGCTTAATCCAATTGCAAAGGATGTTGCTAACACATTCAGTTAAGAATGTCATTGAAGATTGTAAACAATTGTATTTTTTTTTAAATCACCCAGTTCCAGGACAAACTCCTAAGTTGATTCAAAGGGAAAAGGATTCGAAAGAAGCATTATTATCTTTACCTGCTGAAACCAGGTGGGGATCTGTACCCATATGTTTAGATAGCTTTTTAAGATCGAAGAGCAGCATTCAGTCCGCAAGTATTCACGAAACAGTTTCTCAAATTCTTCCAGTAGGACTGAGGAACAAAATATTAGATAATTATTTTTGGACACGCATTCAGCAGGTATATGACAACTTTCAGCCTCTCTTTATGGCTATACAAGTACTAGAAGCCGATACTCCTAAGCTCTTTGAAGTACATGACATTTTGATCAATCTGGAGGACAAAGTAAAATCCAGACTTTCGTCGTTCCTGAAGAAGGGAACCGATGCCACTGTCTTCCGTAATATAAGAGGAAAAATTGAGTTTTGCTCACACCCTATTCAGTTTGCTGCAAATCTCTTGGATCCAGTTCAACGTGGAGAGCACGTATCGGAACAGGAAATGTCAGATGCAATGGTAGTGATTATCGAGATCGCCCAGAACATTCCCAACCTGAATGAAGTATCCATTATGACGGATATCGCAGAGTACAGGAACAAGGATACATTATGGAGCCGTGATTTAATTTGGATAGTAGCTGAAAACATGTCTCCATTGACATGGTTGAAAGGTCATTGTAATTCAAGACACCTGTCTACTGTTGCTGCTAGAAAATTAAGTATTCCTGCAACTGCTGACTTACGTGAACGTAATTGGAAGACCTTCAGTTTAGTAGAACAAAGAAGAGAAACAGGCTTACCAAGGACAGGAAATTGAAGTTGGTTTGAATAAATTATAATCTGTCACTTCTCATGGATACAACAGAACCACAACCGTCAACTTCAATATTCGACTTGGAGAAGAGAAAGAATCAAGTGGAATCAAAGAGATTGCTTCAACATCTTTACAGACATCGCGTGAAGGTGAAATCAACGAATTTGAGAGTGATGTTAACTTTAACGTTAGTGATAGTGACACTGAGGACTCGATTAACTGAGTCAACTATGTAACGAAGAACTTGAAGGAAGCATATACACAGATGAAGTTTACTAACATTCAGTTATATATACAACTAGTTTTATTGTAGTGGTACAAGCAGTCTTATGGATTATAAATATTGCATGCTATTTGAAACAGTTTATATAGTAATATAGTCAGAATATACGTAGTATTGAAAATAAGAGAATAATAAAGGAGAACACAATTATTATAAAACTGACAGAAAATATACGTATATAACCGAAAAGCAAGTACATTATTTCTACTTTATAAATTAAAATGAAGCTATTTATTGCGGCTGGCACCTTTGTGCTTTTCTTTTATTTTTTTTTAATCGGAAGAACAACTGCACAAATATTTATTAGTTCGTTACAATTTAATTTATTTTATAAATGATTAAATAAATGATTATTTCTGATTTTTTTTAAATATTTGTTTTAATGAGTTACTTCACATAAAACTTTGGAATTTTGGGTAATCCAACCTTACAGTTCATTCTTTATATTAGTTCAACTTAGTTAATGTGATGGAACTATGTAAATGTAGAAAGTAGTAAATACAAGTATTAAACTAATGAAACGTCGATGTTATTATTTTCTGTAGTGAAAAATAAATTTGGAGAAAGTACATTAAATGTTTCTACAATATTTTCCAGAAATAACAAATGGTTAGCTTTTTAATTTTATGAAACTAAATTATTTTTTCATGTGACTTCTATTACCGTACACGTAAAGCTTGCGGTACAGCAACAATGTAGGAACAAGTGAAAACAATTTTCTCAAAGCGGAAAATTTTCATCAGTAAACAGATGTTTTCACTCAGTCCAAAAATTTCTAGGATTCGAATTAAAATACAGAACTGTTATTCTCCCGGTAATACTTTACGGTTACGGAAGTTTGAGTATGCTCCCATCAGATGAACATAAAATATGTGCATTTGAAAATCAGGTTTTGAGAACGCGAGCCGAAACGTGGCGAAATGACTAGATTATGGAGAAGACAGCATAATGAAGAACTTCACGGACTACACGATTTAACATTTATAAGAATAATGAAATGTGACGATTAAGTATGCAGGCAATGTAGTTGGAATGGGTGGAAAATGAAGATTATATCACAGAGTAAAATACATATACGTATTTTACTCTGTGATTATATTATATCCTGGTTGAAAAGCTGGGGGGAAAGATACCATTGTGAAGACCGAAACATCGTTGGGAGGATAATAACAGAAGGGATCTTCGAGAAGTAGATATTCGTGATGAAAACTTGCTTGATGTTGCCCAGCACAACATCTAATGACGAACGTTTGTGAGTGTCCCAACATTAATGCTCTAATGCGACGAGAGAGAGAACTGAAACAGCTTGGCAGTCAAATTGTATCTCTGCTATATTCCTCCATAAGTCTTTTACGAGAAAACTTTGTGTGTTCGTTAATGCATTGTTAGTTCACGTTAGTGCACATGGTAGTAACATTAGTGATTTATTCGCAAGCGAAATTATGAGAAAATCTAGGTGGCACGATCTTGAGTATGCATGCGAACCCAAATAATATCATTGTAAGGTTATTATCCTATTCTTAACTGTGGATGGAAAAATTTCTCACAAAGAAATTTTAGATATATACGGCCCCAAACTCATTGTTAGCGAATTGTTAGTTCATTTGGCACTGAAGTTAGTGCTCGAATTTTAGGTAGGACATAGAAAGAAACTGTGTACTGAGCAACGTGGGCTAAATATAGCCCAATTTACAAATATTTGAGACGTATCCGGGTATAAACAGATTGATTAATAAGTGCATATTAATGCATATGCCACTAACGTACTGAATCACTCAATCATGTATGAAATGCAGAGAATACATATGTGTGGGACCTTACATATTAAGATATCTTAAGTAACCTCCCTCTGATCTATTGAATCACTTGGGCATACTTAGTGCATATGATGCTTTTGTAAGTGCTTCGTTATTAACCCAGATGCAATAAACTATGAGTGCAGTTAACTTGATTTCAAGTTACTTTCACCCACACTGACTTGATGCATATGAACATAAAAATGTGGTTTCGTAGGCTCATCGTTAGTGGACGGTTATGTACATTGCGCTAACGTTAGTGCTCGATGCTTCAGCGAAATATGGAGGTATTTTCCACACCAATTAAAATATATTTATGCCTTAATCCCAAAATACCTTGGATCGTTGGTTCATCATTAGTGGACGTTGATCCTTATGACAATAATGCTCGTCTGTAATCGCCCTTAATTGGAGCACTAACAACGAAATTAGTGTGAATGGTTAATGCAGCGTCAGTGCCTCCTAGTGACAAAATACCAATGTTAGTGCTTCCCCAATGAGCCCAACCAAAAAAATGTTAGCCAAACGCTTGGGCCAATGTTGGCAACCTGGTTGGCGTGCTGAATGTTTGGCCGCTTGGCCTACCGTTTGCCAACGAACATCAACCAACGTTGGGCCAACCCCATTCAAGGAATGTCATGTTGGCTTCCTGTTGGCTTCCAGTTGGCAAATTGTTTGCCCAACGATAGCGAATGTGCGAGGGTCGTTTCAAAAGTGTATTGACTGGCACTAGGTTTCTTTTTCTCTTCTTTCAGCTGCAGAACACCTGCAGTAACGAAATAGAAAATGAAATCGAGACACGATAAACAATTGATTCAGTAGCTTGTGTTGAACTACAGCATCAGCTAACCAATGAACTTACGGAGTTTTTCCACTATTCGCTAGTCAAACTATGGTGGGATAATTCCAAAAGTTTTGACTCGCCGAAACTAGTTCAAGAGTAGCTAGTGAATCACATGTCGACCGTGTCTCGATTTTGTCCATTTGTATTCCGTAACTGCAAACATACTTCTAGTTCTGCTGCTGAAAGCAGAGGAAAAACTTCACAAACGTTAGTTAGTAACATACTAAAATAACATCTATCAAAATTCCTATAACGTCACACCTGACTAAAGTTCACGATTTTAGCAGAATCACTCACCATATAAGAACAAGTTGGCGACGCGATAATGGAACAGACTCAGCAAAACAGATCCAAAGAAAGAAATCATTGCTTCCATTAAAGAAAATTAACATTACTAATAACTTAAGTGTAATCATTACATGAAAACTTAGCATTTTATTTTGATTCGTTTTAGAAGTATATAAATACGTATTTAACTCGTATAAATACGAACTTATTTGTCTTTACCAGGTTTTCAGCATTTAACACAAAATCTTTAAATGTGATAGTTGGGTCTTTGAGCCATCGTTAGTCTAATGTCGGCGTCCTGTTGTATGTTACAACTGACTGGCCAAACATTATTTGCAGTTGGACCATTAGCGATATTTTGTTGAATATGACAATTTGATTGCCAACAATTTTCCACAGTTGGCCCAAAATTGGTGTATTACTAATGGTTAGTGTATCTTTAGTGCTTCTGAGTTCACCACTTCCTAACGTTAGTGCTTAATTAGAGTAGCTTTTAGACCTAAACGCGTGTTGGAGTTAGGTTCACGTTCAAGTTAATCCACGAGTTCATAAGGTCAACTGGTCATATTAACGATATAATTCGTGACAATCATTAGTGCATCGTTAGTGCTTACAATGAAATAATCTTTTCTTTAGTACTTAATTAACGTAGATGCTGGAAGCCAAAATCCTTTGGGGAACCAATATTAGACCAAAGTCATATTAGACCCGCCAGTTCAAGCACTGGCAATTAATCTAGTGTTAATATTTAGTTCATACTTATTGCGTATAATGCGCCATTTTTTACGTTAGAGAAGGTGCTAGTAGCAATCTAATCGTTGGGGCCAAGTTAATGTTCATTCACGAATTTGTAAATTTAATTTTAAACAGTCTGGTCAGTGCCTTGTTAGTGCGTCCTAGTGCTAAGCCTTAGCATCACTACTTCGTTAGTTCAAGTGCTACAAGTTAAGACGCTGGAGAGTTTTCTTCAGTGCTTTCTTGCCTGATTTTCTGAGATTCAT
>JAGDQP010073383.1:0-10395 GCA_022664845.1 Lepisma saccharinum | reverse complement strand
TGGAAAGTTGACTGATGAAATAAATAGAAGATGTAAAATGGCGTGGAGTTCTTTTGGAAGACTACACTTTATTTTCAAAAGCAAACTTCCAATGTGTCTGAAGCGTAAAGTTTATAATCAATGTGTCTTACCTGTAATGATGTACGGGTGCGAAACTTGGACATTGAATGCGCAAACGACTCAAAGATTGAGAGTCACACAAAGAGCAATGGAGAGGTGCATGCTAGGAATAACCAGGAGGGACAGGAAGAGAAATGAATGGATTCGCGCACAAACAAAGGTAGAGGATGTAATCAAGACTGCGAAGAAGATGAAGTGGAGATGGGCCGGTCACATAGCTAGACGAACAGATGGAAGGTGGACGACAAATGTACTACAGTGGATTCCTAGAGAAAAGAAACGACCGAGACGACGTCCAAATGTAAGATGGGTAGATGAAATCAAGCGTTTTTCAGGAGCTACATGGATGAGGATATCAGCAGACCGAGATATGTGGAAAGAAAAGGGGGAGGCCTTCATCCAGCAGTGGATAGAAAACGGCTGAATATGATGATGATATATATATATATATATATATATATATATATATATATATATATATATTAGTAATTTTTTAAACAATATTACAATATTTACAATTTTATATTTCTGCATAGGACTCCAGGACTATGCTGAAATCTTGTCCCTGATATATACAGGGTAATCGGTTATATCTCGCTTGGACATCATTTTATGGTCGGAAGCCGCTGTGAAACCCCGACTATGAATTAAACTGATTTAAGGCTTTTAAACACTTTTTGCAAAGGATGGGGTGGGGTACAGGAGAGGATATGGGAAGGAAGTCGACCAGGGCCTACTTTTAAAGATACTTCATCATTTGCCTGGCATAACTGAGGAAAGCACAGTCAGGATCCAACTGACTAAAAATATCCGTTTTCCGATTTTACTAGCTTAGTTACGGAATGGCACCTTCAAGGATCTCGGGCATCTTCCTCTCTCTGGATTGAACCAACATTCAGGCTATACAGCGAATTAGACTGAAGACTTGGATTAAGTGAACCAATAAAATTATATCATGTGGACGAGTCATGGTATAGTCCAAACACTTACCTTATAATTTATCTATGGTCTCACTTCTGGTAATATCAAACTTTTTTCTGAGCTTTCGGACTCGTGTGGAACCAATTTTTAATTTACGAGATCAGCCTAGCCAGTGTCAAACAGAGAGTCACACTAGGTAAATGCCGAGATGGCAACCTGGCCGACACCTTCCTTGTATCCTCTCCCAACCTGAGCCATGATACCTAAAGGCCACAAGTAAAATTAAAAAAAAAAAATGAAAATATTACCTTGTGTCCTTCGCACATGGTAAACTCCTCGATGTGGCTCTGTAGATTGATTCTTGGTGCTTCCCCGTGCAGTGTTCTCAGTGTTCTCGTTGTTTGGTTCTGTGAGATCCTCACACACCGCCAGCCGCCCTGCCAGTTTATTAAAGCAAAGCAGGGCCGGCAGCATGAGAGGCCCCACACCAAGTCCAACTCCAAGACTCTCTCAAAAAGCGATTGCGGAGCCGCTGATACAAAAGGCAGAAGCCATGGAAGGTTCCTACAAATAGAAAGTTATAGGATCTTCGAAGAGAGCAGCTTTGGACGATTTATCCTGCGCCAACACTCATTTCCAGCCTGTATACCACATGACTGAAGGAAGTGCAACGAAGCGATGCTTGGTGACGTGACTCAATTGCTTATATAGTACTCACTCCTTCCCACATAATTTCACAACATATCGTACACAGTTTCACCAGGAAAATGCCGGGATGGTAGCTTAAGAAAGGTCCTGGACTATAATTTCCTCATCCTAGAACTACCCAATCCCGGCCTGAACCTTAGTTGCCTAAAGGCGTAACAAATTCAATTAAAACATATCAACGTGCACTGAAAACAAGAAAGCGCTTAAAAATCACTTCCTCAGTGTGCCAAAATGGCATTACTTTAACGGAGTTTTCTCAAGTTTAACTTCTGTATTAGTAAAAAAAGCTATAAACATATACAAAAACACTACAAAATGTTCTAATTTGAGAATTTTATTACGAGCCCCATCAGAGTTATTTCGAACGAAACTTCGAAGATTTTTTTAAAAAATTGACTTTAAAAATGCGGAAAAATTTACGGGTAGGTATAGCATCATTTATATTATTTATGGTAAAACTACTCAAATATACTTATATATAAAAAGTAATTCAAATTATGTTTACCCCTCCCTTCCCCTTGAAAAATATCCTAAAAGTGAAATTTCATGATTATTATGTTTAACTTTAGTTGTATTTTTTCATAGAACGGAGAAAGATAGGTACATAAATCACTAAACCTATTTTATCTTGTTAAATTACAAACAAAATGCTTTTTGTTTCATCCTTCTAGCACAAACAATTTTTTAGTAATGAACGTTTTTATCAACCCTTACACTCGCTGAAATTGGCGTGCGCAGCGTAACAAAAATGGCTGCCAAATGTAAACCGCTTATGATATTTTTTAAATTGTTTTAAGGCCTTAAGACATTAGAAAATCAACCGTGAACGTTTTAATTTCTGTTAAATAGGTCGAGTAACCACCCTTGAATCGCTTCAAATGAATCGACCCCTATATTTCATTTGTTTTATTCTCTTCGATCAGGGTGGGCCGTCCGGGTGGCCGTGCGGTCTGCGGTGAAACGCCCCAAAAACGTGGAAAGATAAATTGTTTAACTTAACTAAAAAGAGGGGTCGCCGTAGACGAGGTTAGTCCATGCAAACGCATCTGACAGGAACAAATCTAACCTCTACGTGCACTTTATCCCAATCGAGCGATAAAGCAACGTCTTCCAGGAACCAAAACCTGGGAAACAGAAGATACCAAGTTCTTTCCACTGGGCAGGAGGTATGCGCAAAACACCGCGGAGAAAAAAAAACATCCGTTCATCTAACTGCTCCTCGCATGCTCGAAAATGTCGCCAGGTTGAAGTGAGCAAGGGGTTATCAGGAAGAAATACTAACATACCAGGTCACTCAGAGTAACGAACCACTAGTCACTAGAAACTCAAGTGTTGCAAACCTTGCACACTCTCCATACTCGCAAAATTACACTACTGAACAATGTGGCCCCAAATACCTCTCAGCATTTATAGACTGGCAAGGGAACCTTACTTACCATATTTCAGGAACGCCCAGTACTACACACCACTACCTAGAAATGAAGATTTAAAAAAAATCCGTCGACACACGTAAGGCAGGAATACTATCACTGCTACATTAACACATGAACAACGTCTGTGCAAACGTCCAAATATTAAATCAATAATGTCCATTATGGTACAAACTTTACCACATGCTTGGGCCACACGTATCTCACCATATGTATATAACTTTCCGCAGGTAGTTGTAAAACATCATACTCTGAGCTCTCACACACACGCCCACTAGAAAGACAACAACCCCGGCATAGACTAACATGGAAGGACTCAGTTTCGTGAACGAAACCTAACCTTAAATAGCAGCCAAAATGTCCCCGAAAAAAAAATAAAGCTTATGATGCTGGCAGTCAATACTCAGTGCATGACGAAATCGTTATTCACTATGTTGAGCATACCACAGAAGTACTGGGATGGTACCGTAATTAGGCCATGACACTACCTTACTCATATCGTGATATTTCCACTGAATTTCAATAACCCTACATTCTTTCAGAATTGTACCACTTTTCAAATATACCTAAACTTTGAATTAAAAAAAAAACAGATTATTATTTTCGATTATCAATCAATATTATCAGGATACTAACTACTGAACTTCTTAAGGAAAACGTACTCACTTCCAAAGGGAATTCACAAAACACTTTTATTTGCTTAACTTACACAACGTTTATGCGTAACAAAAGGAGGGAGGCAAAAGAAGAGGGAGAAAAAAAATACCTAAATCTGACATTGAATTGCTACACAGAGATATTCCTTATTATTTTTTTCAGTTCAAAAGATTATTGGATAATCTCGTTTCACAATTTTCGTAAACATTTACTTTATAGCTTCAATATCTTAAATGACGTTAACTCAAAACGAAAGTTTGATTTATACATATTTTCACTTGTAATTTCTAAATCATTACATAAAATGGTTTGAAACTTGCACAGAATTTCGGTTAAACTATAATCTTGAAACACAGTGACTTTCAGATAAGTTCCTTCAATAATATCAGAAATATCACACTAAATTTACCTGAATTAAAGATTCGTTTCCCATTAAATTTAACGTCCATCGTTGTAAAACAATTGAAAATGATACAGCGTTATTTTGTTGTATTTATAGTCAAATTAACTATTACAATTTTTCAAATTATTAAGTGAAAAGTAAAGGTAGTAGCAAATACTTTAAGTAAAAATGCGAATTGCAAAACTGAGAAAATAAATAAAGGAAATCCGTAAGACAAAACTGAAAATTTTTAATTAATCAAAATAAGGCCCTTCCGTCGGGCACTTGTCTAATTATTACATCGTGAATGAATGGAGATTTTGTTCATATTTTTGTCAAAATAAAGGGTGAAATAATCAATCCCAAAATGCAAAACACCTCATAAAGATTAGGGAATATAAAATGGAAGCATTGCATGTGACGAAAATCATTACCCTTAATCAAGTCATCCCGACCTTGAGAAGGAAACCGTCAGCAGTAGTTTTCCCCATCTACATTTAGAACATATTAGGCATTGTATTGATCATCAATGAAATCCGACATAACTTATTTTTTTTTCTTAATTCTGACGACAGTCCACATAAAACTTTAATAATCACTATGCACTGCTGCTGGCGTTTTCTTCTCAAAATTTTAATTTCCAAACAAGAAAATGAAGCATTACCTTAATGAAGATTCGCCAAGAAAAAAAAAAAATGGAGCCGTTCTCGGTGAATATCTTCTTATTCAGATACCAAAAACTTCAGGATAATCCGCCCACAATCTATGAGGCAAAAAGGTTACGGGATATTTCGTGTTATTGTCACACAAAACTTGGTTACGTATAACTCTTCTTTTGCAAATAATTTCAACTTTTTTGGAGTGGCTGTTAGCATTTTCGGTGTCACGTATCGGTCGTCATGATGAAATCTTCCTGTCCACTCTCTTCCCGGCGAAAAGAGACGAGGCGACTTCGGCATCCAATTAAAGCTCAAAGCTATCGCTTCTGTCTTGGATAACAATGAAGCGTCGCCCCCCTCGGCCAATAGAAAGAGGACAGGTAGTACCATCATAGGAAAAAGCGAGATCCCGAATAGGAGAAAAAACGAAAAGAAAGCAAAGGCACACCAATCACGGGCTGAGGGGCAAATCCCCTATCAAAAAAAATAAAATGCCTAAATAAAAATAACAATAAATAAATGGAAGGAGCATAATACGATCGTTACAGCGGCAGTAGGCCAACGGCTCGAAGGTCCCGGGTTCGAGTCCCGGCAGGGGCATGGATTTTAATAGCTAAGGGTCGAATCGTGAAGGGCCGAAGTCCAGACTAGCCCATATAAAAATAAAGTATTTTTTTTTTTCGATCAGGATGGAAAAATAATGATTTAAAAAGAAAATATTTTTTTATATTTAAATCACATCTTTCTCCTTGTATGATATGTGTCGCGAACTGAAGAAAAACACTCGGAATTTGTATTAAATGTTAATTATGATATTTAAGTAATTCCAAATTGGGGTTGAAGTTTCAATAAACCCCTAATCTTTAACCGATATCAATCATAAACAATGTTTCTTAAGCATTAAAGAAAAATTACACCAGAGTTAATAAAAATGGTACACTTTATTTTTCACGAAAGTTATCGATATCTCGCAGCAATGAATTTAAAAAAATCGAGCGGTCCAGGACTATATTACGACACAAAATACATATATTTCGCCTGAAGCTATGTAAAATACCCACAATGTTAAAAGACTATTTCAGTAGCTTCATAATCAGCCAAACACAAGCTCTCTAGGAGAAAGAGTTACAGAGAGAAACAGAGAGCTATTTTTGTGTGCGAGTGTGTCTAAATTCGGCAATTTTTCGAATTTTCAATAATTTATATTTCAAAAACTAGCGGCCCACTAAATCTAAAATTTGGGATTTTTCATATGCTCCACAGGTACAACTTATTTACCAAAAATCATTACAATCGGAGAGAGTGAGATAGAAAAGGAATGTTGAATTGACGTGGAATGACTCAGGCATCAGTATTCCATTTTCGGTGACCATGCCCTTGTCCTAGTTTTTTCGTTAGTGTGGATCAGAGAGGGAATTTCTAAGCAAATTCCTACACTGTTACCGTGATATTAGGTTAAAAATATTCAATGCGTTCGACATCCTTATATTGTGTGCACATCGTTGTAGGGTCACGGCACCAGTTTCCGGCCCCTTCAGGAAAATTCTGACTTCGATGATATGTAAATCCGAACAAAATATACAAAAATTTTTGAGTCACTGTATAGCTTGGAGCTTTAAGTTATGTATTAACTCTGTATAAAATGAAGAAACATATATTTGTAACTTGTAAGAAGAATGAAACTGATAATATAGCAAAATATACCAGTTTCCAGCCACGGGTTACCAATAACTGGCTGCTAAATACCAGTATCCAGCCACACTTATCAGTCTTACTAAAAACATATAACATAAATAAAGGAAAATAAAATATAACAAAAATTATGAACCACAGATAATATAAGGTTTTAGGTATGAAACACCTAAGAATGTTAATTAGTATTCTGTCAACAAAGAAAAGTCGCTCGTAAATTTTGCCATAAGCAAACCAAAAAATCACGAAAGGTCGGTACCTTGTTATGGTTAAATATAAAGAGGCCTGAATTACTTACAAGAGACAATACTAGGACAATTTAAGCCGGGTTCTACTTCACCTGAACATTTGGTTATTCTATATATTAATCATCAGAAATGTTACCCGCACAAGATTCACACACAAAAACGTTTCCTCATCCGAACCAAAAGCTAGAAAAGCGTCTCCTTTGTATACGTCGGGCGTTCCACTTGGAACCATAAATGAAGCAGTCACAGGGGATGTCTGTCAAAGGCGATTTGCATCGCGTAAAATGAAAAAGAATTCCAACCTGGCTTCCTCTAACCCGTCATCGTTCGCTATCGCTCACTCGACATCCCACATAGCAAAATGACGTCCCAGGGATATCTTGAATTGGTTATGAATTTTCTTCCCTAAAACCTAGAACTCTCTAGACTGGATTTTGTAGTAGCAGCATTTAAATTTCGTGAAACGATAAAAATGCATTAGACATATACGGAGATAGTGCTGCAATTTCGTGTTGGAGATTGTTGCTTTACATTATCCTTAACCAAAAAAAAAAAAAACAGTTGGCCACCAAAAGCCACAATTTCATTAGTAATTATGCACAAGAAGTTAGAAACTAGGCATAACATAATTCAACCCATCATAACAAGACAAAAAATAATCTAATCGGACTTTTCTCAGGCATACACTAACCTGTAGTGGGTGCGTAAATAACATTCGGGAGAAAATAGTGTTCCATAAATCAGAAACAAAATGAACGTAAATATCACGGTCGTCGAATTTGATTGGTGCGTAAATGGAATAGCAACTTATAGCCTGTGGTAGCAGCAAGAATACGTAATTATTAAAAAATCTAACCTGACTCCTCTATCCTGTCACAGACTACCTAACTGGCTTTAGTGGGTGCATGGAAAGGTAAAATAAATAGTTCATATTCGTGGCAAAATAAATATAGTTTGCCATAAATCGTAGACAAAGGTAACAAAAATATTGCGGTCATGCAATGCATGTAAATAGTAGAGTGTGGAAAATAGAAAAACCCTTTTATAATTCACTTGTGTGTGTAGAGCATTAATTTTGTAGAGTAAGGTTTTGGTTCATGAACGAACAAATGACGTTTCACAATTCTGAAGTCCAGTTGCACTATCTGCACCCCGAAAACTCGCACAGGGAAGGGTAGGTATTCATTTCGATTCTAGGTTAGGTTAGAATATTTAGGCCTACGTGGTTTTTCATTAATGGATTAGCAAACAAATTTACTATTTGCACAACGTGACAAACAAAACATGCCAAGCAGGTATTTGAAATGTACGTAGTGTTTTTCTTAAATTTATTTAAGGTCTTTAGGAATCTCAGGCTCAGCCCGGAAGGTATTGCAAGGTTTGTAGGTACCATCCCGGCGTTTACCTGGTGTGACTGAGGGGGAAACCCTGGAAAAACCTCATCATGGAGTAGGATGGGCGGCCGGTGGGCGCACACCCACGACCTCTCGAATGCGAATTGTATGGTGGTTCGTAATAATCACATTGTCAGATATTTCGAAATTAGAAAATTTCTCACGGGTTACCTACACACTGACTTTTACAGCCTTCTTGTTCATCGACAGTCTTAAACGAAACTATTTTCGTGCATTAGCTTAGGGTGGACCAATTATCTACATTCTTGCTTTGGAGGTGCATGTTAAATGACTATCAAGTATTATTTTTTCCTTTCTGATCATTATCTCTTAAGTTTCCATCACCTACTGAAATATCGATCTATCATCATCCATTCGTCCTGAGCCAAAGATACCTAACCGCCTTAAACTGAAAGCAAATTCAGATTGGATTTTTTTTTTTTACAATACGCAATTCAGTAAACGTGTACATACGCCCACCGTCAAAGAATGCTGAGCACGGCAGGTGTCTTGACCTTTCCGTGTATGTTACAACAACAAAATTTTCTCGCTTTTGCTTTATGTTACTTTCCCCTCATTTAATGTGAGGTAAGCATGTTCTTCAAGGTATAAGGTAATGAAAGTTTCAGCTTCACGAGCTCATTTACGTGAAATTAATAATTACACAATATCCTAGCTGTCTTAAAACATCTATGCACTTAACAATATGAGCTGACATATGCTTACCTCTAAACTATGGGTAGTAATTAAATTATATTAGTTCTAAGCTATCAAATGTTTTCTTTTGCACGAATATCTTGAATTTGAGCACGGCAAAGAACAACACAACATTCAAAACAACTCTTGAATGACAGTTGCGCCACCTGGCTATAATTGGCGTTATAAAACAAAAGAGTGATGAACAGCGCCTCCCAACACACACACACCGATCTTTCGCAGTCATCCAAGCACTTTTCATTCGAACTTTGATAATTTGCTACGTCATATCCTTCGTATAGTTATAATTAATTAAATAATAATAATAGTAAGGTCGATTTAATTTATAGAAAAATAGGTAATTCCGCACGGCTTTCCGGGGGACATCCAGGGAACCTCCATACGCGATGAACTGTTTGTATTGCCCACAGAGTTATCCCACGGACGTCCTTAGGACATCGCTATGGGAGCTTGAGAAATCTGACGTTAATGGGATCTAAATGGTACGTCCCAGGGATGTACTCTGCTATGTGGGTAGCTTATGTGGGGGTTAATAGGAGTAAGCTTGAGTGTAGTATGTAACGTCCTGATACCCTGTGTGGTTTGTAAAGGTTTAATTAGAATTCTAGTATTTCCAATATTCACCGCATTTTACGGTTACGTTAACAGAGGAGCGAGTAGATATGAATATTACGGTAGGATTTTCATAGGTAAGAGAAACCAATATAGATCCTGAAATTTCCGTAGGGTAAGGTTGGCTATTTTGATCAGAGTAGATGAAAATAAATTTTAGTCTCAAACTACTCCAAAATTACGAGCCAATCAAAAGCTATAAGCACTCAATTTGCCTTCATTTTTGTTTATAGAACGAGAAGTTTCCTTATAATTTTGGTTTTTATTATTTCATAAAGGTGATATATAAAATTAAATATATCCAATTCCATAGTTACGAAATTTTCCTTCCTTACAAGTATTAAAGGTTCAATCTCTGTGGATAGGAATTAATCATCTTTTGTTATTTCTAAACATTCCCCCACCTTAATTTTTTTTGTTGTGAAAATTCTATAGAAACCGTACAAAACTTCACTTATACCCTCCCAATTTTGACTTTACACTCCCCCCCCAAACTGAAAATCCTGGCAGAAACCCTGCTGTTAACTCAGATCCAGGCAACGTCCTTTTACACCTGTAGCCATGTTCACAATATAAATACTCGTTACTTTCACACAATCGAACCATGCGGTAACCTTGCGCCAAGTAGTTCCCTCCGCTTCCCAAATAGTTTCATGTTCATCACCGCTTATACAATAAAATAAACACAACTTCCGCTCTTCTTATATATTATCAACCACACAAGCGAGTAAATTATCCATTTCTTCCCGGCAAATTTTCAAAATTTTACTAGAAACAGACGACCAACTTTGGAAGTTAACCCGAAAAGAAAAAAAAGAATCATAATAAATCCAGCTCAATCAAATTTAAAATATC
>JAGDQP010073382.1:0-10395 GCA_022664845.1 Lepisma saccharinum | reverse complement strand
GTGTATTCTTTAAAGTTTAGGGTTGGCGGCCATTTTGAATCCAAAATAACGACTTTTTAAATTTTTTAAAAAGTTTTCTTAATTTGCTATCAATGATGTAGTTTTATACCAAATTTCACTTTTCTATCTTTAGTCGTTTAGGCTGTGTATTCTTTGAAATTTTAAGTTTGGCGGCCATTTTGAATCCAAGATGGCGACCTTTTCAAAATGTCGGAATTTTTCCTTTATCTACTTATCATCCTCTACCTTCATACCAAATTTCATGTTTCTAGCTTACTCCAAACACCCTAAACAATATGATGAGTGAGTGAGTCAGTCAGTCAGTGAGTGAGTGAGTGAGTCAGTAAGAATAAAATGTGCAATTTCAGGAGTCCACAACTTGAACATTGTTTGAGATACGAATATGAAATTTTGTACATCTGCACATATTTACCATATCTCCTTAACGGCAAAAGCTCATATTCCTATCTTTAAAATCTTTTTTCATACGGGGCCCCCAAATCGTCGATTTTGCCATAAACTCTTGTTGCTGTATAACATGCTTCTGGCAGTGCTGACGTTTTCTGACGTGAAGAACTTGGCTCATGCACTGCCGTGCATGTTGATTTGCTCGTTCGGAAATTGTGAATTCTACGGTTATACATTACCTCACTCAATGACAACTCACTGCTAAATGAGAAGCCACAAACCAGCGTGACAGTTCTGCGCGGAGGTTCTCTGTGATTGTGTGGCAAGTGATTCAAGATCAGAAGACCTGTGCAAAAAGACTCTGGTCAAAAAAAGGAGGAAACAACAGACAACCCGGGGTAAAAAAGACCTGAGGTGAAAACGGCCTCAGTCAAAAGTGTCTTTGAAAAAAAACACTTAGGTCAAGAGGGCCGCTTTGTTCTCGGGCCCTTTTCACCAGAGCCAATTAGTCCTCGGGCCCTTTTGACCGAAGCCGTTTTGACTCCAGGCAAACGTAATGCACTACTTTTCAGACAGACCACTTGTGCAACATTCACCTCACCTAGACTCGGCCACAACACCGTCATATTGCGTTAAGTTACTACACCGAAATAGATCGTTTTGACATTTCCATCTTTCACATAGCTTTATGTATTTTCTAAAATTGATCTCCAGATTGTTTTCCCTTGCTGATAGTTTGAAAGATAATAAGCTTGATAAAGTTGAATATATTGTTCATTAAAGTAGTATTAAAGAGAGACCTAGTTCGTAATGAATCCTTGTGGTATAGAGTGTCATGTGTTGTCGTCCCGCATAACTACATTGTCTACTACATTGATGTAGTACGTATTGAGAATATATAATATTCCATGTGATTGTAAAGTCTGTTGGAAAGACCGAGATGTCGTTTGGAAGAGAATAGTAGAAGGGGTCCTGAAACTTGGGTACCTGAAACTGGATCTATCCGTCAACTGTCTTTTAAACTCCGCTTTTATGTAACCTTGAAACGTAAGTAAACTGTTTTTGGATCTAAATAATCTTTCTGTAGACGTTTCAACGAAGTCTGGTAAAGCAGAGTACATTGGAGAGTCCGAGGATTGATGCTGTACTAACAGGAGAGACCAGTGCGCCGTCAGAGTTCTTATGACAGAGCTTGAGCTGGCTAATTGAAGCTCAGTATTCATACCAAAGTCCCGACAATAATTTGTAGGTGTTTGTGCAAAGAAACTTGTTTTTCTCACGTTTTGATATAGATCATACTTGCGAAATATCTGGACTCTTGCTCGAGATAATCACGTGTGTTAACAGTCGTGTCCTGATTCAATAGGCATGGTTACTTGCCGGATATCTGATGAAATAATCACCTTGAATAATTTCTATGTTGCTATGCTTTTGGATGTATGATCTCATATGCTTGACTTTATACGCTTGACTTATCATTAGTTACCTGTCGTCATTTATTACAAGTAAAAATTAATTGAAAGAATTCATTTTAAAATTCGAAATATTCTTTTAAAAAACTAAATTTGGTAGAAGGCCATCGTGGTAGGGTATTTAACGGGCTCACCAGATGGTCAGAGGATTTTTTAAAAAAATGGGTATTGAACCCTCGCCGCCGGGACCTCCACACAGCGATCATAGTTAAAAGGGTTTATAAGATACCGGCGACGAACCCTCTTCACCTTAACTCACGCTGGTTTCGCTGGTCTACTCCATGAAGATTATGGAGCAAGTAGAAGATGAATATGTCTCTAGAAAAAAAACTCCGTGGAATGAAAATGAAGGTCAGATTCATAGAAGACACGAAAAACCTTTAGAAAACAATTTTAAATCATTGAAGCTTACAGTGATAGGGATAGCTAACGCTCATATTGAATAAGTATGTCCTTACTATTGCGAGGAAGTAGTAATCATGTGACTTAGTCTTCTCTGGCACTAAACACTTCAAATACTGTGTCGATATTTTATTAAACCAATAAAGTTTGTGTGGGAAAATCAAGATTATATAAAAACAAACTGAAGAAATTAATTGAAAACAATCGATGAAGAAAGGAACATTTCCGGTCATGGTGTTTCTTAAGAAATTTTGAGACATGTCAAAATGAAATAGCTTTACGATTAAATTAAATCCATACATAATCTTGTATAAATGCGATGATAACACTTAAAGACCATCTTCATTCTTAGCAGCATCTTCAAATACAAAGTAATCGAACCGTTTCTTGGCTGTGTTAATAGTGTATAAAATCAGTCATTTTGCACTTGCTATTTCATGTATTGATCATTTCCTTTAGGTATGTTTTGAAATAGGAGAATATCAGGTAAATTATCTTTGGTTCGGCCTCCTAAAAGATCCTATTTTAATAGATGCGAATACACACAAAGTAACATAATTCCCCTCAAATAATTAATTAAGAAAACAGAAGTGTTGTAAATTGAAGATTACGTTTCTAGTTTGCCGAAGAGATGTCAACAGGAGTACATTATTTGTTATTAGATTAGATTATTTGTTAAATTCATCTTACACCAACAGTGCACCAAGAGATCCCACACACTACCCAAAGTTTGGAGGTCGACCAGATATATTGGACATGGTTCCTTGCAAGAATGTTGGTTTCGTAGTGCACCCCATCCTATATCTGCGTTAGACTCTGATCACGAACCTGTTGTTTTTAAAGATAGATCTGAAGCAACGCCCGTACACAAAAGAGAAAATAGATCAAGCTGTTGCTCATATAACAGATGTGATTCGAAAAGCTGAAACAGCCAGCATAATTATAACTAATCCAAATCAACCAGGACTACATGATAATGCCCGAATATTACTATATATACAACTAAATTGCTGAGCCCGTCGTCGATGGCAGCAGACATACCACCAAACTTACAAAACTTTATGGAATAAACTCAGTTCAAAAATCAAAATTATGACCAGAAGTCAAACAGTTCAATACTGGGAAGATACATTGCAAGATATAACAATAAATGATCCCAGAATATGGAAGTACTCAAGATCTTTCCTTCGGGCCAATGATACCCCAAACAGGACAGTAATTCGAGGACCACAAGGACTAATACACCATCCTAAAGAACAAGTGGAATGCTTTGCTGACTCGCTATACGCTCAGTTCCGCCCAAATCAAGTGCCATCTGAGCCATACGTCACACAGCATATACGTGCTACAGTCGATGCTCTCACAACCGTACAACCTACACATCGTCCGCAACTAGTAACACCAAGGGAAATAGCAAAACAACTACAGAGATTGCTAAAGCTGCAGGAGCGGACAAAATAAAACCTGTACTTCTAAAACACACAAGAAAATCACTAGTTTTCTTAAATTATATGTTTAATGCTATCTTGCAACAGTCTTACTTTCCTAAGGCATGGAAGGAAGCCAGAATTATAACCATTCCAAAAGCAAGAAAAAGTCCTTTAACCTCTGAGAACTATCGGCCGATAAGTTTATTATCCCACCTAGGGAAATTATTTGAACGAGTGTTGCTCACCAAATTACAACAGCATACAGAGCTTCACAGCTTGATCCCAAAACATCAATTTGGGTTCAGAACATGCCACAGCACTACAAGACAGCTCGTAAGAGTAGTGGACAACATCATCACAGCTTTTAATCAGAAAGAATATGTTCTGGATGTATTTCTTGATATATCCAAGGCCTTTGACAAGGTCTGGCTATCCGGATTATTATATAGATCGTCACAGCAGGGATTTCCAGAATATTCTGTTCAGTTACTGCACTCTTACTTAACTGGTCGAACATTTTACATTTCATACAGTGGGCATAATTCTATATCCAAACTAATAAGATCAAGAGTTCCACAAGGTGCGGTACTGTCACCACTATTGTACAGGTTGTATACAGCTTATACGACAATCCAGCAACGGTACTTCCCAGCTACCTATGCTGATGATACAGCATTCTTCATCACTAGCCATCATCTACCACTATGTTATAGGAAGCACAACTCACCGCAATCTATCAATGGGCTCGCCGGTGGAGACTACAAGTAAATGCCAACAAAAGTATTGCAGTCATATACAGTAAAAGAAGAGGATGAATTCCACAACCTTTGTATTATGACAATAACACTATTCCACACAAAACATCAGCAAAATATCTGGGAGTACATTTGGATTATGGACTCACTTTTAATCGCCACACCAATGACATAAAAGAACGAGCGCTCCGAAAAATGTCAGCCCTGTACACAATACTACGCTATTGCAGCCCGAGTCATGACACAAGGGTTTCACATTCTCAAAATGATAATTCTGGTCACAAAAACCTACGCATCCCCGGCGGGGCAACATGCAGCTCCCAGTCATATTACCAAACTGGAAAGTGTACAAACAAGAGTGGAATGAATCATTACAGGTCATGATAGGTATACACGAAATGCACAAATTCTAGAAGATGTAGAGCTCCATACTATACAGGACATCCTTACCCACATGCATGGGAAATTTTGGCAGACGTTACCCAGACATTCAAATGAAGTCATAGCAGAAATAGGAACAATACATTCACATAGAAATGTATACCGAACGCCTAGGCCTTGATGCAAAACTAACATCGCGTGAATGCTATTTTTATAAACTGACCTGCGACACTTGCAAACTCCGAAAAAAAATCATCACACCAGCTCATATGTAAATTCACATATAACTAAAGTTAAATATATCCATTAATTTTCTTTAAACCATTCATTGAGTCAAGGGCTAGAGCCCGATACTCAACAAACAAACTGACAAATTACAGTGACCGTGACCGTAGTAGGTACGGTAGGTCGTACAACAGTAACATTGTTGATATAACAAAAATGCAGAAAATACCAGTCTTTAGAAGCTTGGGAGATAATACCCTTGCTCATAATAGAACAAAATATAGGCAATGCTGAAGCTTATCTAACTCAACATAATTTAACTAACATTTGTAACGTTCCCTCTACGTCTTCTCATAACAACGTATTGGCGGAGAGTAACCATAGCAACGATTAACTGAAGGTTGCCAATGATAATACTAATAATAATAATATTCCCACTTCAGATTCAGCAATTTTGAAATGGTACAGTTTAGTTAGGTTGCTACACTGTGGAAGGGTTTCCTAGCTACCATCAGTCTCTATTTCTCAACCACAGATGCTAACCTACTGGCCCTTGACAACGGAGTCGCCAACATAACTGAAACTCAGCTATGTAAATCTAACTAATACCTCTGGAAGTAATATGCTTATTAACACAAATAAATACACAGAAATAAAATATATGGATAAAATATACACAAAATACATACCCTATTTCTTATTATTTTTCATTCCAATACATTATACTGTATACATGGATTGCTTCCACTCATAAAATTCCATCAGATTTCCTGGATAATATTGTTCCAATAGTAATGTAATGACAGTCTAATTTCTAACTAACAAAACTACCAATATATTAACTTGTGCACTGTAAAACTTCTTGTCTTTCTGCACTAATCACTGTACAAGGTGATCTGATATTCCTACACTAGAGCTCCTCCACTCTAGTTTAATAACGTGATTTATTTTCATACTCACATACAAAGAGCATGATATCATTACTACAGAAACTTGCTTAAACTTGGTTACAATGATTCTTCAAAGTTAATGGCCAGCCATACTTTAGGAACTTCAACCATTACATAAGCAATAGCTATTTTTATTAAACATATGCGCATTAAATCATATGGATCCGTATTAACTATAAGACTGTGTTCTAGAACTTGTGTAATAAAATACTAAAGAAGAAGAATAATGTAAAGAAAAGTATAGAAATGTTTAGCATTCTGAAGAAGGCTAGAGAAGTGCTTTGAAATATAGGCTTGAAGACAAAACTTGGGGTAAAGTTACTTAATTTGCCGGCATAAAATACTTCTCTCCTATACACTAACATTACATGACATATAGCAAACCCTAAAAATTCCTACTAACATAACAATGTTTATACATACTAATTAGACTTTGCTTTTACAGGCTTACAGAGTTTGTGCTTAATTACACAATAATTGAGGTACTTCAATAAGGTACCTGTGAGCCTCACTGTCTTTCTTGAGAGAAAGTTAAAGTAGTTATAATAAGTCGTTTCTTCGTATTCAGTTGGGTTAGGTTAGGTTTAAAAAAAAATATAAGAATCTCCGTGACACAGTAATATTGAGCTTGGGAACAGGAACGATTACGGACGATAGTTGTGTAAATAACTTTGAGGAACTGAACTTTTAACACTAATCATCAGGTAATCACAGCAGCCACGTTACATTAATACAAGATTACTTTTATTGGAAAGCACCACTAGGATCTTGACAAAGTTACTTTAGGTTAGGTTAGCCTACAGGGACTAAACGTCTTCCACTTACTTCCAAACATAAAGTGACCATTACAGCTTCTCTTATATTCACATTCATCAAATAGTAGGTCTGAAAAGTACTATCCTCCTCGCTACAGCAAAATATATATTACTAAACTGTCAGCGGAAAGTAACATAAGAGGATTATAAAATAATTCAGCACCTGACAATTACTGACAAAGCTTTGAAATAAGGGAGGCAGTTTAGCACACAATCACAAATCTGAATCTTTGGCGGTTACGAAAAGTAACGGTTACTGACTTACAGCAAGTCCCTGATTTTTATGCTTTTAACATTTAATTGCTGAATAGTAAAGATGATCCTTGTACTAAGCACTGAGATGGCACACACATTAGGTGATTAACTGGTTTTAGCCGACAGTAATAATGTTACCTGATGTAATGTATTTGCATACCTACTGCGTCATTGTTCACAAAGCACATGTTTGAGCATAGCATTAAACTTTTTATTCAACATCCATAGTAATGAGATGACATCACTAGTTCCCCAGAATTAATACAAGTATGCTTTTTACTGGACTTGTATGCACCGAAATCTTGAAGCTCCTTTAATAATCCTTCTCACAAAATAAAGATTACATTTTACCTTGGACGGGCAATATTTCCTAGCTTACTGCAGACGACGACGGGAAATGAACTTGTCTTTTAGCACTTCATGGTTACAACTTTGCTCTTATTGTCATTAATTGTAGATTAACGCTTAGTCAAGGATGGCAGCAAACGGAATAGATTCGCCGAAGCTTAGATATAATTACTTGAAGTCTATATAATCTGACGAATAACTACGTCTTCTTCAGTAGACCATCTTTTCCCACACTCTGGCTCACCACCATTGCCAGTGCCCAAAATTGGCGCATTCCCTACATTAGTCTAGGGTTTTCCACTAAGCTTACAAATAATCGTCGTCCATTTTTCAACCAAACTCAAAACTAATAATTCAACATTTGATATTATTTCAGTGACTATAATTATTCAGTATAAAATAATTTTCTAATACTGTGGTAGATTATAGCTGTCCTTAAAATGCGAAGTTTATAAAAGAAACAAGGTATCCAACCTAACTTGTAAAAAAAATAATTATTCGGTACGGTTTTGGAACTGTGCAGATGCTCCCCTGGTGGGGGGAATTATTTGGGATTCAACGTTGTAAAGACATCTTTGATATTACTTGAGAAGATCCTTTCAAACAATGTTAAGAAACAAATACTTTCCTTTTATCCATTTTTTTATGCTAAGTATGTCCTCATTATTTCAGCCTTACGCTCTGGAGAACACTTATATAACTACATTTTCCAGTGCGTGTTTACCTGCATCCTCATTATCTGGAGTAATGAGATCCACAGCATTTCGTCCAGTCCCAATTACTATGAATTTACCAACATAGCGTAACAAATTATTTGTATACAGGATATTTCTTTCACCTGAACTTTGTCGTTTGTATCTCACAAAAACGATATCTCCTATGTTAATTTCAATACCTTTTGTCCTTACTTTCTTATCATTAGCTTTAAGATACTTTTTAGTAGCAAGAATTACTGCCTGTTGCCGCTCCTTCTCGTTAAGAGGAGGCAGCTCAGGTGACCAGCCAAGTCTCTTTTTATATCCCTCAGTTGCACTATAATTTAAGAAAAGCTCAGAAGGAGAATGATCGGTTGTTAACGATATTGACTGGTTTAGTAACTCCATTACTTGTCCCAAACGATAACTCCACTTCGTATGATCATTGTGACAATACAGTCGAATAATGCGATTCACGTCACGGTGCTTTCTTTCTACTAAATTCGCCGAAGGGTTATAACAGCTTATCAAAACATGTTTAATATGGTTAATTTCACAAAATTCTTTAAACTGTTCCGAAACAAACTGACTACCATGATCTGTAAGAATTTTAAGAGGCCTAGAGTAATGATAAAAGTACTTAATCATCAGTACATGAGTAATTTCTTTAGCACTAGCTCTCCTCAAAGGGTAAAGTATCAAAAATCTAGAAAATACATCGAGAATTGACAAGATATAATTATATCCATTACTCATAGGTAATTTTCCCACAATATCAATGCAAACTAGTTCATGAGGTCTAGTAGCTTCTATGTGAAAGATTTCACGCTTAAGAGCTTGATAAGATGACTTAGTTTTTCCACAAATTTCACAGTTATTTATAAAATTAGTTATGACTTTCTTCATGTCTCCAATAGTATAACCTTCGACAACACAAGTAATTCTTCTTAAATCCGAAATGTCCATTCTGATGCACTACAGTAAGGACTTCAGACACTAAAGTCTGTGGAATAACGAGACGCCAATACGTTTTCTCTTTATCCCCAGCTACAAACAACAATCCAAATTTTTTACAATAATTTAAATTATTGGGAAGTTTAGACATCACTTTTTGCACAAAGTGTCACCCATCTGTTCCTGCAAGACTTTGCTTCGAAATTCTGGAGAAGCTAATTCAGGCAAAATCAAATTAACTTGCAGTTCTTGAGGCTCCTCTTTAGTTTCATCAGGTTGGTTACGACTTAGTATGTCTGCTATGCAGTTTTCGGGTTCTCTCAAATATATAAAAGTAATATTGAAAGGCTGTAATCTCAACCACAATCTAGTAGTTCTCATATCTAGATTTCTAAGAGTTCTTTGGCTTACAATGCTCTTATTATCAACATGGACGATCACCTGATGTCCGTGCACGTAGTTAGCAAAGTACTCACATAGATACACTACTGACAAAAGTTCAAGTTGATAAGTGTTTAATGAATACTCATGATTTTTAAGCCTTCTTCCTGCGTAAGAAATAACTTGCATCTCCCCATTATGTTCTTGAGCGAGGTACCCCCCGATCGACTGGAGACTGCTGTCACTGAATATGTGAAAGTCTTTACTGAACACAGGCTGAACAAGAGCAGGAGGTGACACCAGAGCTTTCTTGAGATTCTCGAAAGGCTCAGTTTCTTTGGGTCCAAACACAAACTTACGATCTTTACGGAGGAGTGCAGTTAAAGGCTCAGATAATTTTACATAATCTTTCAAGAAACGTTTTCTCCATTGGCATAGACCAAGGAAAGCCTTCAGTTTCTTCTTAGTTCGGGGAAGTTGAAATTATCGAATTGATCTGTTAAGTTTCTCATCTACTTTAACCTCCCCGCCCGATACAACATGTCCGAGGAATTTCACTTCAGATTGCATAAAAATGCACTTGGCAAACTTCACTGAAAAGTTATAAAAATATAATTTATCTAAGACAAATTCAATATGCTTCAAATATTCCTGTGCATCTTTATCGAAAATGAAAATGTCATCAAGGTAGACTAACAGAAAGGTACGGGTTTCAGGTTCAAAAATATTATGCATGGTCGACTGAAACGAGGAGCATGATGTCTTACAACCCATGGGGACTCTCAAAAACTGGTAACTTCTTCCTTCAAAAGTAAAAGACGTACAAGCTTGACTTTCTTCAGTAATAGGAATGGAATAGTAAGCCTGAGATAAGTCAATCGTAGTAAACAGAGTAGCTCCTGTAAGTCTAGAAAGAAGCTCTGT
>JAGDQP010073378.1:0-10395 GCA_022664845.1 Lepisma saccharinum | reverse complement strand
CACTTGAAAATACTTTGCAGAACGCTGTTTAGGGGAACGCAATCTATATTCAGAACTTCGCGCCGATATTTAAATACACAAGGACTTCAATCGTTACCTAGAGATTAGCATGGCATTTCCTGAGTGCGATACAATTTTCAAATTCTTTGTTTCTCGCCAAAGGACAGTCTACCGTCCACTTTTTTTTTTTTTTAGAAAACCTACAAGTATGTTCATCAACTGGAAATGAAATAAAACATTCTGATTAGCTGCTTCTAGTTCCGTTGCTAGTATATCCAGTGGCTTCTTTCTTTCACGTTTTTACTGTATTTCAGCAAAGGTTCCTCTATTTCTATCAATTAACCTAGAATACTTTCTGAATTTTTATTTTTATGGCCCTGGTAAGTGGGATTTTAAAGCTAAATCCAAGTGGATTTTCCCGCCTTTTTCGTTTTACGTTAATTATTCAAATTTCAGTAGAGGAAAATCAGAAATTGACTTTCACAGACCAATGTTCGTTTCGTTCTTCAATAATGAATACAATTACATTTAATTAAATGCTAGTGGTAACTGCAGGATTGTATGCAGACACTATTGGGACATTATTCTATCCCAAAAGTGTCTGCACACAATCCTGAATTTATAATTAATATTTTGTTGAAACTAATTGTACTCATTATTGAAGGACGAAATGAATTTAAAAAGTGAGTTTGTGAAAGTTAATTTCTGTTTTCGTCAACTGAAATTTGAATAATTGTAAAATGAAAAAGGCGGGAAAACCCACTTGGATTGGGCCTTCATCTACTTATATATATACATTACATACTGTATATAGGTTTACAAACTTTGGGAGGCGAATCCCGACATCGAAAAAAAAGTCCATATAAACCTGGGTCGAATTGCGCTTAGTTTTAGAAATAAATGGTTTGCAACTTGGAGCCTAAAATTGACTCATTGCAATGGTAAAGGAGATTTTTTTTTTTTTTTCACCATAAATCTTAAACGACGCAGTAAAATCAAACTCAGTTTTCGGAAGATAATTTGCATCGATACAGTGAATATTAGGAATTAAAGTAATGTCATCGGGTGGTCAATGTTGCCAAGCTGGTGTATAGTTTATTCTTTCAAATGGCACTACGTTGGTTTATTCGATACTTGGTATCCTCTAGTGATTGTACACAACATACGTGAAGCACAGAACGCAGTGGTATAACTGTGAATGTTATACCAGGTTAAGCATGAAAAATCGCAACTTATCTTGAAAAGAAGGGGGCAATTTTCAGTTTCCAACACTCGTTCTGTGTTTCATATATGATGTTTACAATCATTAGAGGATGCCACATATCTAATAAACTGACGTAGTAAAAAAAGGTAAAGCTATCCCCTGTTCGATACGCACGCGCCGTGAACGGTGCATGGGAGATGTGGAGGTAGTGTGCCACATTTTCGTGACCTACTGTACGAAGTGAGGTGGGGTGGTCAGTCTCACGCTCGACCGCCTTTACCTTCCCAAGGTGCCCAGAGGTACCAAAGACAATCTGATAGGAGGCAGAGTGGACCTTAGAGCGCTAGGTATGGGAATACTGCGAGAAAGGTCTCCAGGATTTGAACCCGGGCCGCCCAATTCGTAGTCAGACGCGCTACCGCCTGCCACACCGACTCCAATAAAACAACGCAGTGCCATTTGAAAAAAGAAATGAACGTTTTACCAAGCTGGCAAACTAGCCCACCCGAATGACATCACTTCTTAGTTCTTAATATTCATAGTATTGATACAAATCATCTCCCGAAAACGTTACATTTTATTTTAGTGCATCGTTTAAGATTTATGGCGAAAAATTATACGTATTTACAATTGCAATGAGTATTTTCTGCACCAAATTGCAAACCCTGAATGTCGAAAACTGAGCGGAATTCGACCCATCTTTATATGAACTGTTTTTCTTGTTTTGATGTCAGGATTCACCTCCCAAAGTTTATAAACTATCTTTTCTTTTACACGCTGTACACTTACCAAATAGTTCAGAAGAACAAGCTACGTTCTCAGCGTTTTCTAAAGTTTAGTAAAACTGTCTAAATTTTCTCCTCCTGAAACGTCAATTGAAACAGACGTAGGTGGTTTCCAAAGTAAGCCATCGATACTGTACTATTATTATAGGTCTGGCAGGAGAAAATTTACGTATAGGCAGAGTAGGAAGTTTCCTACGGGGGCAAAATTTCAGGGATGGGAAATTTTTGAATACAATTAAGGTGATTTTAAGGTAGCTGAGCATAATTTTACTTTGATTGCTGCCAAAATTGACTAACGGTCTAAATTTATCGGCAACCGAAGATTGCAGTGACGTAACATAGCTCTAATTCCCTAAGTAATAAATACACTATCCCGATTTGTTCCGATAATGTTTCACGATTATTGAATATTCAATGGCGAAGATGACCTTTCGGTACTTCTTTGCACGCAATTATTATTAATAGAGTAAATTAAATGAACTAGCTAACTGTACACAATTCAAGAATTTATATGCAAAATACGAAAGAAATTGTGAATAAAACAATAAAAGATTGCAACATTTAACTGACCAGCAAAGCAGTTTGATGTGAGCAAATAACTAGAGTCCCATTCAAGATAGCAAGTTAGTTTGCTGCAACTGGCCGTTTGAATTGCCATTGAGTTGCAAGAATTGACAATCGTGAGAATGCAGCATCAGTGCAGTAATTTAACATTACAACTCTATGGAAAATCCTCTTGCACTGCAGTTTGGCCAAAATCTTGCTACAAGTGTTACTGTAATATTCCCTGTCCCCAAAATCTTCCCAAGCATGAGCCTCTTGGATGATTACTGCATTCCAATTTTACTGCAAGTGGTCATTGAAATTAATAACGGATACTCCAGATCAATTACCACCAAGAATTGTAGAGCAATTTCCGTTAAGATTGAGAGCGATTTGCTAATAAAATATAGCCTCACGAGTGCAGCACCTTTACATTGCACGAGTATGGAAAATCTCTTACACTGCAATTTTGCCGTAATTTTGTTGCAAGTGGCTGTTAAAATTAATAACTAGAAATTTCAAAATTAATTGCCACCAAAAATTTTAGAGCAATTGCTACTGAGAGTGATGGTCCACGTAATGTAATGTCTGTGATCAATAAAGAAGTTGAAGAGGATATATTACTGAAGAGGCTAGGAAAATTGGCGGAATGCCGTATCATTCATCTGACCATATTAAGCTATGGCATTCGAGTGATTCCATTATACGTCTAACTACGAAATCTGCCTCAGTTCTTGCAAGACAAATTCCATTAAACTTGCATTGCAGCGATGTTCAAGTATAAGGTCTACTGGACCATTCGAAAATAAATCCTGAATCACAGGAGGACATCTTGCAGATCTATAGGTACTATATATGTATTTCATTCAACTTATAATTTACTGTGAAATTAACGAACGACTCTGCCATTTTGTAATATGCAACTCGGTAGAAATCGTTCTGTAATGTTTGGGAAAATACTTTGCAGTTAAGCTAGCTTTATGATACCTAGATTTCCTATAAGTCTTGAGAAATCTGAATGTTCGGGGCAAACATATCACAGTCTTAATGTCCTAAAATAAAAAATGTCTCCATATTACATCATATGCACGTATTGTTTGTTAATTACTTGAGATTGATCAAGACTTACAGGAAATGAACTCAAGGTACAGCTAACGTGACTGCAAAGTGTTTTAGCAAATATTGCAAAGTAATTTATACAATTGCAGATCAATTGCTGGAGAGTTGCAAAGCAATTGCAATTCAGTTGTGTTGCATTTTACCAGCACTAAGTCTCCTGTTGCATAATAATTGCAACAAGTTACTAGAGTTGCATACTACAGTTCTGCAGCAATTTTACTAGTTGTCGGGCAATTTTGCTACAATTGTGTGATAATGTATCATTACTATCTGGGATGTTTTTGAGAACTTCACACAAACCTAACAAAAACACTGTCAAAACAATTAAAAGTTAGCAAGCTGATCAAGCTCGATAGTTCGACAGGAGGTTTATGTGTATGAATCCACTGTAAATGCACTGCTCAAAGGTAGGTCTCTGGGCAGGGTGAACCAATGCTGGTTTGTCATTGCTTTTCATGAGATGAAGATGACGGCACATACGGTTTCAAGTGGGAAACGAAATCCCTTGTGTCTTCACTGGGTATCAAACCCGGGACCCCCTTGATTACAAGAAAACATTACCACTAACCCACCAGGTACGGCAGACCCTTACCAACTACGATGAATGTAAATAATACCTAACTTGAGGGTTGTATCCAAATCCAGTTACTTTTTGGACACCGTGTATCTCTGAAACTGTACAGACATAATCCTCAAATTACTATTAGCATTTCCTCAATGCCAAGGGTATACTTGTTGCTGAGGTATTAGATAGTCTGAAAAAATATATGTCTGTTACTTATTTTTATATTTTCAAACAGTCCTAGTGAAAACTGAAAAAGTTGCGTCGAAAGTTGAAGAATTAAAGATAGGCTTTGTCGAGAGTAAGCTACAAAGAAATTCAGCAACTCATTTAGAGCTAATAATGGCAAAGTATTCTACTTCCTCCGTCATCGGTTTCTCTTTTCAAGTTCAAATCAGAAGTGATTTGATCAAGGTTGGGTGACCTTTCCAACACGAGCTAACCGTGATGTCACAGTGGGCTATCTCAAGGTCGAAAAAAAAAAGCTCCCAACACTAAACCTTGATTGGCCTCCACACAGATCAAAGCAGCTCTACTTAATTTCTGCAAAGTATTACACTTCATTAGGCCATTCTAACCTCCCTTCCTGTCAGGGCCGGATTTATACATAGGCCGACTAGGTTCGGGCCTAGGGGTGCACTTTACAAGGAAAACTTAGAATTTGCTATTTAAAACCAGAGACTAAAACAATGTTTAGGGAGAAAAACATTAAGAGAGTTCCAAACACTCACTTTTGAACTTCCTGAACTACTCGTAAATAACTGACTTCAGGTAATTAAAAGTTTGGTTAATTTACATTAGAAATAGTACAACAAAGATTAGAGCTTATATTAGGAACATTATTTATTCCTATTTTTGTCTTTGTACACACCAACAATCATTATTACACTTTTCTTTAGTTCGCAATGGCTCCTGGTGTCCTCAAATTTTCGAACGTTCATTTAACTCATTTCCCGATCTCCTACAATGATGAAAGTTTGCACAGTGACGTAAGTCCGGTGACAACACAATCTTCCATTGTTACTTTCATATATTTAATTTAGAAGCATATTTAATTATTTTGTTTTATATTACGCATAAATACTACTCTGCAACGATTTCGCGTTTGACTGATTGCAGAAGGCTTTAGGAATTGGGTAAAAAGTAATAAAATAACTTTTTAAATACATACTTAAACAATTCGTACTCAAAGTAAAAAAAAATAATTGTTTATTCATAACTAAAAAGAAAGGCACGGGGCGCACTAATTGAGGAATTTATGAAGTGACTGTATATGAGAGAGCGTCTATGCTTTTACTTTTACTCAGGCATAAACAAATTATCATCTACTTTTTAGTACGAATGGTTTAAGAAGTATGTTTTTTTTAAACTTTTTTTCAGTCTGTCACATATAGGGTGTCGCTGTCACTGATACCTCTGCTAATGGGCAAGAGATACTTTGTGTTAAGTATGCATGAAGGCGTAATTTACGCTATATTTTTTTATATGAGGAAAAATAAAATGTCTTTTCGGGTCCGCATTGGGTAGGTAGACCCTTACCGTTCGTTCGAATCCTTCTGCCAATCGTCCTGACTGACATGTCCCTTTAAGTTTCCTTCAGCTTCAGCAGACAAACGTCAGAATGATACCTTAACTAAGATACCGGCCGCTACCCTCCCTTACCTTTTCATTTCTTTCGACTAATACTGATTCCATTTTACCCTCATTGTATTCAGTTGTCTTTTCCACACTGTCATACATACCATCGTTTTTTCACAATTACTTATATTCTCTTTGTCATTTGACAAATTCTTGACTGACACATTTATATATATTTTGCTCATATATTTCTTCTTCTGCAGCATGTTGAGTCATGTCCTGCTTATCTTTCTCATAACTTTCGAATTTACAATTGTTCATATCATCTTGTACCTTTTGGAATCGAATATCCATATTATGCATCTGTTGAAACTTTTCATTCATTCTATCTTCAAATAACTTTTGTTCTTTCTTTCGTTTTCGACGTTCCTCTTTATCATGTAATTCTATTTGACGTTGCTTTTCTTGCTCTGCTTGTCTTTTTGTTAGATCTTCTAACATTGTATTTTTTTCTGAACAGGGCCCATAACCTGTGCTGCATTTTCATTTTGTAATACATCATGTGTCCTTACAGTATCAAAAATATCTCCTATCACACGCCTTTCGCCATCAAATTTTGAAGTTTTCCTTGAATGACGTCGACTTCCTTCTAATTCTCAATTACTTCCGTCATCTGATTCAGGATCATTTTCGCTCTCGAGCATATCTTCATTCACGCTTGGTTGCTATTCTGAAATGGGTCTTACACGAATCAGCTTTACTTCTTAACGTCTTTATGGGAATGGATTCGCTTAAATGAAAAGCCACCTTTATATTTGTAAGATCTCAGGGCATGCCATAGTCCATTACTTGAATCTGTGATATGCTTGAAAGATTGGATAGTCAACTTCAGTGCACCAAATCCGTCCACCAGTGTGGGTTACACCAGTCACGCTGCAACTATAGAGCTTATTACTGATCAATGCTTCGGCGCTTAGCAGCAGCCAGAAGATTAATCAATAATTCTCCTTGATGCGTTAAAATAAAAAGGACTGTTTAAAGTTCAAACATTAAAGTTTATTAAAGAGAATTGTCTCTACACGAGGATCTCTAACTACAGAAACCCGACATGGCTTCTTACGCTCCCTTGTAATACATCTTGTTGCGGCAAATTTCCTTTTATAGTAAATAACTATTAAAAAGATTCACAGCTTTCCACACAACTGCACAAATTAACGATTACTACTGTACTGCCGATATTCAGAAACAAAATTTACCTCTAACATTTATTTAAAATCTACAATCAATCCAAAATCCCAATGAACACTGTGGCGCCATCTGTTGTTCTCGTGAACTATCGAAATTACATAGGTAACCCGGAAAACACGAATACATTAATATTCGATAAATTATAAGTGATTCCAATTAGAAAACAATTGAAAAAACAATGACACATCAATATTAATTAATCAAAATTATATGATTAAACAATGATATGGTCATTGGGTCATGTCATATCAACCTTATCCTGTTCTGATCCAAAGATGGATTTAAGGACCTTACAAATTTTAAAAATATATTAACGTGACTTATTACAGAAGAAACATTTTCTCCCCAACTTGTCTTTATATCTTCAGGAGATTAATATTACCGGAGACAGTGTTTAAAAATCAAAGACCTGCCCAACGTATTCAACGTGGCTAATGAGTTTCTAGTGTCCTTTTTGTCCATTCCTAGAGGTTTTTTTTTTAACTTTGAACTTGCAAGTATTGGGCCGATATATTGACTAACAAGTACCGGTACATAGCAGGGTTCAATTCTGTAAATCTACGTTTCCTTTTCCTACATAAAGAGAAGTGGCAAAGATGATGAATCAATGAATGCTAAATAGCGAGAACAAAATCTGATGACACTACCATTCTTTAATTTACTTTAAAGTGTTTTTGTATGTCCTTATGATAAGTGTCTTGTGTGCTGTGTGTTTAGTAATGTAATTGTAATTTTGATTTTTTTTAAACTATATAAATGTATTTAGAAAATTTGTGTTTTGTATTGTAATTGTTAACTTTTAGATTTTTTTAAAATTTATAAATATATCTAGAAAGCTTTAAAGTTTTGTATTGTAAGTCTTATTTTTTAAAAGTTTTCCTTTAGAATACTTTATAAATGTATTTAGGAAATTTTAGTGTTTTGTGTTGGGATTGTTAATTTTTAGATTTTTTCTTCTTAAAAACTTTACGAAAGTATTTAGTAAATTCCAGAGTTTGTAATTGTTACAATTGTAAATCTATCACGAAAGTGAAATGTGCCATTTGTGATGTTAGAAAAAGTAGAATCTAAGAATGGTTGTAGCTTGGATCATCCTTAAATCTACATAAAAGCCGTGAACGAAATGCAATAACAATATTGTAAATAATAAAATTAGAAAATAGTTCGTATTACCTTCTTGTTCAATGTAATTAACATATTTTCAACAAGTGGCCTACAGTAATTTAATTAAAATTGCTCAAATTGTATTTAATGGAATTATTTTATTGTTACGATACTATAGAAATGTATTTTGAAATTAACCACATTAGCAGAGTTAAATAATTATTATCTCGTTATTATTATTAATGGCTAGAAGACGGAAGAGAGTCATTTGTCTTAATGTGAGGGTAGGAAGGGGAAAGGACGGAAGTGGTAAAGATGGAGGGGCGGTGGCTCTGGAAGTCATGGGCATAGGGCGCCTACACTTATAAATCCGGCCCTGCTTCCAGCTAATGATCACGAACTAACACAAATGCCTTGTTTACATTACTTATATGTTACCATAGTTTACGTTAACCCGAGTTCAATTTAGTAATATAAACGGTAGTTACCGTTAACGTGGATTTCAAATTTAACTAGCGTCAACTTACGACAGTTATCGTCTAACGTTAGTAAGAAACGACTGTCTAAACGCAAGTTAGTTATTAGGCACGAATCACTTCGTGAGTTATTTCTTTTTTTATCGAAATGTATAGTATAATAGTGGTGCGTATCACTTTTAAAATATAAAAGAATGATGGCAGAACTAATCTACAAAATGTTACGCTGCAATCAATTTCATTTGTGTTCATTTTTTATAATTTAATCCTTTCCCGTGTTACAGGCAGATTCTTTACTCAACCACGAAAACCTCTACCTGTTTCTTTACAGACAATGGTAGCACAAGCACGATAACCAAGTTAAGTTCGGTAGTCTGAACGCAAGTTAGTTTTACCCATAAGTTTCACCATTGTGAAATGTTAGTAATCTAAAGAAGGCACTAGATGACGAATAAGCATATTGTATGTCTGAAACTAGAGCTCTGTTGTATTTTGATGTAGGATGAAGTGTTGATCGATCAATTAGCAGAAGCTAATAATTACATTGATTTGGAAGAAGGCAGTAGTTCTTCGAATGATCAATGTTTCGTCGGTCAACATCCCAGACAGATGAGTGAATGCGATGTGGAAGGGAACCTTATCAATCAAATGAATTGTCATGAACTATTCGGCAGTTCAGGTATTCCTATCCCCAATGAGGTTTACAGAAAGAGGATTTCAGGAAAATCTCGATTTTGGTGTGAACAACGTTTTATTTCAAATTGTTTTTCTATAGGATCGACATTATGACTTCCAACGATTTTACGATATGATTATATATTAAATTTAATATTTTTTTATATCGGCAATCTATCGATAGCTCTTAGCGATATCGATGTTTGAAATTCTAAGAACTATATGAAGACCGATCTAGTTCAAATAGCGTGAAGAAAATTCCTAAGCAAAGACAGAAGGCAATATAAAAATAGACAAATGAAAGGAAATGAATGTAGTACTTGGGAAGGACATGTTCCTACGGACAGAACAGAAGTGATAATCGTGGACATTGTGAAAGTATTGAGAAATAAATCCTGAAGGACTTATTCATGAATCATTTCTATAGGAATGATATAGAATATTTCAATATGAATGGTATTCTACACAGTAACATTTGAAATATCTGATTATCGGTCACTGAATAAATTTACTACTTATTCCCATTGCTTAAAGGACAATTTGTACAATTTTAAAATTAACACAGAGGACTATTGTACAAACTAAAAATAGAAAATAAAGACACTTAAATCTATTTATGTCCTTTAAGCAGGTCGGGATAGGGTGATACAGAGGATGTTAAAAGGTAGTCGGCCAGGGTCTAGTAGGTACCATCTATCTCTGCATTTGCCTGGTGTCACAAAAATCCTGAAAAAAAAAAAAAAAAAAACAGTCAGGATGGGCGTCTGCCGGGATCGTTTCTAGGACCTTCCGAATGCTAACCCAACTCGGTATTGACTGAGCTACGGCCGCTCAGTTCAATGTGAATCAAACTGTCAAAGACACAAAAAAAGCCTAATTTACTTACGAAATAATCTTTCTGGACTAAGCATCCTCATAACATGTGGTGAGGGAGAATTGAAGAGAGGAACCCTTTCTGTATTTCGAGGAGGCATTTTGCCGGAGAAGTCTGTCCGGAAGGTTCCGTTCTTGAACGACCTCATGGCGTTTACCCACGCCTCGCTGGTACTGTACACGAAACTGCCATCAATCCAGCTGGTCATGCGATTCGTCTGCAAAAAA
>JAGDQP010073376.1:0-10395 GCA_022664845.1 Lepisma saccharinum | reverse complement strand
CATTCCTTCAATGCCTGAACGCCTGCACTAGTTTCTACTGCAGATGTAATTTCATGCTTTTCACCGGAAGGCAGCTTCCAATGTCAAACTTTGTGGACGATCTTAAATAGTGTGTACGGGCAAATAATAGAGGGTATTAGCTACATATAACTGTATACGGCCAAACATAACTGTGCACTTGATGTACGAGGGTGGGGTGAAAAGTTTCCGGCCTTGTAAAGAAAAAAGTTTTTATTTCTTTTTTTAATTTTCAACATAATCTCCATCACATCTAATACATTTTTCATAACGGTGCTCTAATGTAGGTATACCATTTTTATAGTACGATTTGTCAAGTCCCTCAAAATACATATTTATAGCATTGATGACTTCCTCGTTGCTTACAAATCTTTTACCTCCGAGCGAATTTTTAGGTCAGGAAACAGATGATAGTCGCTGGGAGATAAATCTGGTGAATACACTGGATGGGGGAGTAATTCGAACTTCAGTTTGTTGATTTTAGCCATTGCAACGACTGTAGAATGAGCGGTTGCATTGTCATGGTGAAACAAGTTCTTTTTCTTCGCGAAATGAGGTCGTTTTTCCTTCACCTCGTCACTCAGACGAATTAATAACTCTGCGTAGTATTCTTCATTGATGGTTCTACTCTTCTCAAGGTAATCAATGAAGATAATACCTTTCGAATCCCAAAAAACAGTCGCGAGAACCTTATTCGCTGATAACACTGTTTTTGCCTTCTTTCTGGTTGGTTCACCTGCTCCAGTCCATTATCTTGACTGTTGTTTACTTTCAGGAGTGTCATGGTGGACCCAAGTTTCATCAGTAGTTATATATCGACGCAAAAATTCACTGGGATTTCGCTTGTACAGTGCCAAATTCTCGGACGAAATGGTCTTCCGACGCAATTTTTGATCGATAGTTAGCAAGCGCTCACCTAACACAGAGCTTCTCCATGCACAAATGTTGATGTAAAATATTGCGTACACGTTTAGTTTACATTCCAGTAGTCTCTGCTATCTCGCCCACTTCCAATCTGCGGTCCTCTACCACGATTTTATGAATTTTCTCAATCATTTCAGCGGTTGTCACCTCAGCGGGGCGTCCTGAGCGTGGTTCGTCATCAGTGCTCGTGCGACCTTTCTTAAATTCAGAAACCCACTGTTTGACCGTTGAATATGATGGAGAGGAGTCCTTCAGTGTTGAATCCATTTCTTCTTTGCTTTGAATTGGTGTTAAGCCTTTCAAATGGAAGTACTTGATGACCGCACCCTTTTCAATTTTTTCCATTTTCTCGTAATCAACCGAGGCGTTTTCTTCAATAGACTGTCAAACATATACTAACAGAACAATCGACCTGAAAGTTATTATACTAGCTAGTCAGGGATAGTACTGTAGAATACGAATCAAAAAATATATTTATTGGCACCATCTCTGGGTCAGGCCGTAAACTTTTCACCCCACCCTCGTATCTCTAATAATAAATAACTATTCCAGTTATTTACTGTGCACGTTCACGCAGTGTTCGAACGTTTCAAAGTTTTGGGTGTGTTAACGCGCATCCTCCCGTCGGACCTTGAATGACATTGCTAGTCATAGTGATTAAGGCTTCAGAGTGGCCTGATGGCGCTTGAGGCTTGAGTATTTCTGGATAAAAATGTCTTCCTTTTTTTATTGGAGGTGAATATACTAACTGAGTGAAACATAAGTTCGGAGAAAAAAATCCCGATATTGAAGCAAACCCATCGCAATGCATTGAGGAGGTTAGTTGAAAAGTTTCGTGAAATCTGATCCGTGAGATATATACCGAAAAGGGGTAGTCGCAAGCATTAACAGAAGAAAAGACTCATGAAACTTCATTTTCCATTTTCAGACCAATGTCAGTCACAAAATTGTCACAAGTGGGAGTTTCCTACACCAGCATTCATAGAGCAAAGAACAACAGAACATGCGTACAAAATCAGAACAGTGCACGAATTGGTAAAGACAACCATATTGCATGTGGTTGAAGGACTTCATTAAGGACAACGGACAAGATATTCTAGACGTCAGTTTTTCTCCTATGAGATGATGTTGCACATATCAGGTTCTGAACGCATCAGATCTGCCAATAATCCGCATCAGTTCGACTCACATGATTTATGTGTGCTGTGCGATAAGTCCAAGACACATTATCGTTCCCATATTCTTTGAGCGCGTAGTAATATTGTGTACCCAATCATCATACTTAACTGAGGAAGAAGTTTTCAACACCACTTATAACAAAATTTATCATACATTTCATGTCAGCGTTGTTGACTGATTTATTCGGAAACAGGATAATCTCAAAAGGCATACACGGCCGCCTCATTCTCCCGATCTCACGCTCCCACTCCCAGATTATCTTCATTGGGATTTGCTGAAAATCCATATTTACAAGAACAATCCCAAATATCTGCGAAACTACAAGAAGCTAACACCGCAGCCAGTTAGCAGGAACATTTCTCCGTTGGAACTGACATTTGTCTTTGAAACCATGCTACGACGCGTGGATGGATGCTTGTCTAAACGCAGGCGGAGACCATATTGTATTTATGTTTGTAATTGTTGTACTTGGATTGTTCTGACATGTGCACAGTTATGTCTAGTTCATCCTGTAGAAAGAAAATGTGTGTCAATAGGGAGGAAATTGCTGTAATAAACTGCGCTGTTAATTCGTTTGTACTATTTTATTAAATTCTGTTGTGCATAACAGGAGTATCATAGCTACGTTGTGTTTATTCATTTTAATTTGCTTGAACCGGAGAATATTTTAATCAGCAATTAAATTAAAATTCCATTTTCCTAACATTTCCATTTATACAAAAATCGCCTGTTTCTGCCGAAATCGGCTCCACGATGTATGTAGTCACTGAGATGTAAAGGAAGCGGCTCCAGAACTAGATCAGCGTTACTCAACCATTTTTATCCGAGATCGTTTTTAACCCTATCCATCCATTTCCTCCTTGGCCTCCCTCTACCTCTCTTGCCCTTCACTTCCATTGCCATCACTCTTCTGACTACATAGTCATTTGTTCCTCTCATTGCATGTCCATGTCACTGCAGCCTTCTTCCTTGTATCTTCTTAGATATCTCTACAACCTTGAGATTGAGTGAACAAATTTAATCATATTTAATAATTATTAAAAACAGGAAGCAAAATTAAACTTCTTTTACAATTAATTAGTTTTTACCAAGAGATCCTAGTTAAATTTATTTTTCACCTTTCGTGGCGACTCCCCTGCGCACATCCCGCAATCTCTAGTTCGAAAACCCTGCGCTATGCAAGTCTCTGTAGAGACAAAAAATGGTGTACAGCATTATTGCCAGATATCTCAGTTCACCAACGCTAGATTTTTTGGGGTGTGGGGGGCATGAACTGCATTGCTGATTTTATAATTTCAATCCTAGAGAGTTGAAACTTTCAGAGAAGAAAGTGCATAGCCTAACTGCGATGATCATATTTTCCCAGTCAAAATTCGGGACAGCTCTTATCATGATCTACCTTACTCGCGGGTTTTCTGAGGGTTAACCCAAGAAAATTATTTTATTCAAGCCACAAATTTAGCTTTAAACTGTCGTTTTCTTAAAATCTACCTCGACTTCTAAAATTTAAAAGTGCACCAACTTTAGAACTTTCAAATTCGCTACCTTATTGTGTTTAGCAGTTATAATAAATTACTTATTTGTTAAAATACAATAATTTATGATTTATTACAACTAAGCTATTAGTAATTAGTTAATTACTTATTGTTTATTGATTATGGACGCTGAGGAGCACTACAGTAAGGAGCAAATGTAATATCGCCTTTTTGTATAAAATTCGGGATATTTTTATACCTTTTCGGGATACGTGGACACAACCCTAAAATTCGGGACGTATGGTTACCGTATGCGTAACCATGTCAAGAATTCTATCCGTGCAGATTTTTTCTTTTCTTTCTTGTTTATTAAAAACACTGAACTGCTGAACAAGACTATATTATTCGTAAAAAATAAATTACACGTAACGTTTCGACTCTCGAGGCTTGAATTCGTAGGAACAGCATTGCAATTTAGTACAACGAAAAAAATACATTATGTACGAAGATAGTGGAGGCATTTAGCGTTAGGTGTCATTACTTTACACTAATCTTGAAGTGATAGTCTCCGTAGCTCTGACTGTTTTGAACATTTTTATCTATTCCATCATACTTTAACGCGACACTGAATAGTTAATTACTGGTTGTGTTGTTATCTAAGATTGTTTCTACATCTCTCACGAAATTGTAGGTTTTTTTAAAATTCCCATGTGTAAGCTAATCAGTAGTGTAAACAGCATTGTTTTGGTCAGAACAAAATAAGATAATGTTCAATGCTGTGAATTACACAATAACAATGAAACGGTAAACACGTGGACACTTTTTCCGTATTTGTTCTCCGAAATTAACGTTGTGTGAAAGTTTCCAAGAAAGATCTTTTCAAGAGTCAAAGCGCGTTGGTATTTGACGCTACTGGATTGACATCTAAGAAATGTGGGAATCCAGAAAAAAAGAAAAAATATCGGGTTCGTGAAAGACTAGTTTTGTAATAATTCATGATTTCTCAGGAAATAACGAAAGCATTGTTGTTTATTGGAACTAGACAGGTCAATTTTGGATTTGAATTTTAGGCAACTTTGGCTCAGGGCGAATGATGATGGAAGTATTGCTGGAATAAAGAAAGTGGGAGGAAACTGGAGAACCCCGAGAAAATCCACTACAAATCCCATATTGTCTAGAGAGCCTGAGTTATGTGCTTAGCCTTTCCAAGCAGTTACGTACCCAAAGGTACTCTCCGGACCCCCCCCCCCCAATTTGCTGCGTCTGTCTCCATTAAATTTGCTACCAATCAAGTAAATTACCGACCACGACCTGATGTTTCTTCTTTCCAAACGAAATGTCTTTTCTCTGAAAAATACCCAGGCATACAAACAAGTCCAGTGGAAAAGGGAAACACACATTTTTGACAAATATTCGTACATACCGAACATCTTGGTCTGAAGCTAACCTTTAGGTTCTGGAACAAGTGAAACATATCATTTGAAGAAGCAAAATACTCCCATTTTCACTGTAATGCAATCTGATAGCCAATCTCTACACAGTTCAGAGATACATGCACGTTCCATTACTGTAGAAATATGAATCCTTACGATTGTCATAAACGCAACAGTACTTAAAATAAATCATTATGCCAGCAAGATGTTGTCTTATTGTTCTCGATATCTGTTAGAATGGAATATTCTTCTTCTGCAAAGCACACGTTCAATTAAATCTTGTAATTAGCAATCACTTGTTTATAATAACGGCTCCTTTCACAATTACAGTAGTAACTTGAAGTACAATGCATTTTTAGTGTAAATGGCGCAAGGTTTTCATTGATACTAGAAGAAAGTGTTCCATTAGTTTATACTCTGTGTACATGTGATGCTTGTGTATTTGTTTCAGTACCTGGAAACAAGCAGCATATAAAAGCATTTTTCTCTTAACCAATAACTTATCAAATAATTGGTCTAAAAACAGATGTTTGAAGTATTTTTCATGTGATGTTCCAATGTAGTAAAATGTAGTCTTTGTTCAAGTTAGAATATGGAGCACGAAATCTGAGGTATGCTATTAGTTCCTTTTTAGATGCGTGTAAATATTCAAATACGCCCCGGGTCGCTTCTCGCTGAAGCACCCTGGAGAGGTAAAATCATATTTCTCAAAGAATATAAGTTTAGAAGCGCTTCAGTCACTTATGTGTGGGTTTGTATTGGTAAAGTCTCTTTAATTTTTAGACCCACGAAAAAAATCTGGTTACGTCATTTTTCCAAGCGAATGCCGGACGCTTCGACAAGAGTGTCACGTCGCTTCCCTCCTTATTTCTCTTCTTGGAAGTTGTGATTATGAAGCGCAAGTCATTCCTCAGATATGATATACATAAGTCTCGCTGTACGACCTGATAGGGGAAAGTTTGATATAACGGGAAGGTAGAACGGAAAGTTGGGTTTTCCAGCTCAGACTGGTTGTGATATCATCCAGGTGGGAATTAAATCACTTACTAGATGCACCACAGAGGCAGTTTAACCAGTTAGGAGTGATGGTTTAATGATCGGTGACTTGAGAGGCTGTATTGTATTTACCGTACTTTTCTTTAACTCACAAGGTTTTAACGGGTCCGTGGTCACTCAGCGGCTAGAGCACTCACCTCTGGCACTTGGGATCGTCAGTTCAAACCCTGCTCGTGCTATGTGGGCTTTGTGGTGTAAAAATACCGTGTTCGTGGGTTTTCTCGGGGTTCTCCCGTTTCCTCCCACTTTCTTCATTTCACCAATTCTCCCATCATCCTTCCGGTTTGAGCCAAAGTTGCTTAAAGGCCTTAAAAATTAAATTCACAGTGTTCAACTATGTCCTCAAATCTTGCAACCTTAATTTAACTCATTTCTGGACGTCATACAATGATAAAATTTTGTAGAGCAACGTAAATAGTGACAATACAATATTAAATTGTTATATTAAAACAATGTGTTTTTTGTAATAACTTCTTTATCCTAAAACAAATACTATCCCGCAGCGATGTTGCGCTTGACTGGTTGCAGAACACTTTAGGATTTGAATGACAAAACATCAGCTTAGATAAAAAAAAAATATTGTAAAAACCTTTTTAAAACGTGCTTTTCTTAGAAGGACCAAATAGAACAATTTGTACTAAAAAAAAGTTAAACAAAAAAACATTTTTTTAAGAAAAGCACTTTTAGAAAAAAAACTATTTATGCATGACTAAAACGAAAAGCATGAAGCATGTTCTCATATACAATCACTTCACAAATTGTTCTATTGGCGCGCCCCATACTTTTCGTTTTAGTCATGCATAAATAGATATATTTTTTTAAAAAAGTAATTCTCTTGAAAACAAATTTTTTTTTTACTTTTTATTAAGAATTGTATTTACATATTTATTTTGGTTTTGGTTTTTTATTAAGAACAAACAGCATGTCTTTAAAAAATATATATATATTGTTGGTAAAGTTATGCACCTTGGAGAAGATTGTAAAGGTATCGTGTTTGCTGCATTGTGTGGATTTTGGGACTGAAGTCCCCTTTCCTTAGTTCAAGTAACTGAGCATTAGACATCATGCTACCGAAATTGGGAACACCCATCGCAGATCGATCTCTGGAACTGCCGCAGTTAAGGCGAAAGTAATAACCACTTGGTTAAACGAGAGTTCAAAGTAGCCTAAATTAATTCTGTTACAAGTAGGCCTAATTTGATCTTAAAGCGTTAATACCATATCTTGAATTTATTAGATTAATACCACAGGCTGAATTTCTTTCCGGTACAATACAACTAACGGAAATAAAAAATTGGAAGGAATTGAGTTAAGGATAATATTGTACCATAACAAATACGTAAACTATTCTCTTTTCTTGCTGGTATTGTTATTCTGAATTCTAAATGGAAAGAAAATCTCCTCCATCCGGTATCTTCAACGTACCGTATTTATTATCTGCAGCAGAAGTTGATCATTAAAAGGAGAAAGAATGCCATCAGCTATTAAGGAAACTTTTGTTGACATCTGTTTGTTTCAATGAATGAAAAGTTAATTGTTGATATGCTCAACTTGTGATAAACAATGGCTATTATGTAAATTAGAAAACCATTTTTCGTATTCTTTTCCTGCAGCGTCATTCTTACTTATTTGTGAACGATAAGTGGGCCCGTTACGGTCTGTTAGCGGTCTCCACCCCGACTCATCATCATTAATAGATACACAACTACACCTACAACATTAGTCATGGTTCTCCATAAGCCCATTCATATGCTTCGCGAAGAATAAGGATGAAAGAATTGGCGGAACTTTATCTGAAAGGAAACAATATACAAATACGGAGTTCGTCCTACCACCTTTCTTCTTGATTTATCGCATATCAAACATCCTGAAAATTCAGATTCGTTTGTCATTATTTCTGCCTTGTTAATGATTTACGTATCTTGTTGATGATTGTCATGTTGTATTGATATTTTGTAATCTGATGGGGGTTTGAAAATGATTCATCAGATTTAAGATGAAGGTCTATATTTATGTGTGGAGTTTACACAGCCAGAATAATTCTCGATACACTAGTTTAAACAATGTTCATCATTAATGTGTCAAAGGGACATGTCTTTCAACGCAAGCTAAGCTCTCTCCATTCCTCCCGATTTTGTTCCTTGTCTCAGCACACGGTTTATACTCTCAAGCAGTTGGATTAGCCTTTTCCCTCTTCCTCCCTCATCTTCAGCCTACCTTCAATTGCATTTCTCAGTTTACAATCTGTGCAGCCAATGTTCTAACCTTTTCTCTTTATTATATCCAGTATTTTCGTCTGTCGCATATCCTCTTCAGCACTTCACTTCGCATCTTCTGTATCCATATGATTTTCTCAATTTTTCTTCATGTTGATATTTCAAACGCTACTAATTTTCTATCTACGCTCTTTCGTAACATCCTCGTTTCTTTTCCATACAAGACAATACTCCATGCAAGACATTTTTTGTCAATTCTTCGTTCATCAAAGGCTTAAAATGTGTTATTAACTTATTAAGTGTTCTTTGTGACTTCATCTAGTGATTCCAGCATCAAGGCGATCATCGAGTTTCTGTCATGTTTGCTCCAGCATTCATGTCCGTTGTCACTGTCTCCAGGGCAGTAACGATACAGGTTTCCAGAGTTGTTGGTAACGATAGCACATAGACAGCATCCTTTATGTATGCTCAGAGGGGAAACAATCGCACGTTGTTAAGTCAGGTAACCTAAGGGACCGCATATGCAGCATGAAATTTTGTGGTCCACCGGCACCAATCCAACGGCTATTCGGTCAACCTTTTCAAACAGACTGATTCTCTGGAGAGTATGAACGTCAGCGGAAACCTTTTAATGTTTATGCGAGAGGATTAAACTAAATAGTCTTTCTATCAAATTTCAGCTCCCCATCCTGACTGTCAATGTAATACGATCACAGTGTTGTTAGGCATGAGAAGTTACCTGGTATATATGAAAAGTTATTGAAGATGCTGTGTTTCCAAACTCGGCTACAAAGCTGTTACATATTGTTTTATGATTCAGTTTGTCGCATTTGTGAAATAGTTAACATTGAACAATATTAGAAGTGAATGCATCTCCCATTTCCTCTCTTAAGAGTTAACCATAAAATAACTTGAGGAACGTTCGTAGTTCTATTATAAACTATAACATATGAATGCATGCCAAATTGTTAATGTGCTGTGAAAATATTGAGTCCGCTACTGTGATTCTCCTCGATGCTGCTGGTAGAGTATGACGAATTATCAAAGTTAGTAAGCAGACCTGAAACCAAACTATCAAAGATCGCAATGAGTTGCAGGTGTCTTTATCTGATTTGAGAGCTTTCTAGTTTTGTCTGGTATAGTATGATTCTGTTTCATTTGTTGGGTGTTAAATCAACGTAGGTTTGATCAGTGCATCACTAAGTCTAAAGTTCAAGTGGTTTTGAAATACGGTGTACTAGTAACACAGTTGTAATATACGTGTGTGTTAACAAATAAAGCGTTGTTTATAAGAAACATTTTAAAAATTAGCAAAGTGTAAACATGTTAACTAACACGCTACTCTTTTATGGAGAAACATGGTTGAAAAATCTACACATATTCATTTACTATCCCCAGACAACTTCGGTCGTCGAAAGCCAAAACAATTCTTGCACAGAATGAAAAAAGAAAGTACAAAGAATAAAAAATGGTGAAAAATACTAGAATTTAACCGACTTTTTGTAATTCCTTTTAGTAAGGTTGTTGCATCATTGTTACGAGAACCGTGTTTAAATGTAGTGTCCTATCCGTACTAATTCATCGATAATTAAAAACATGACTCAGATGAACTTGAGGAGATTCTTGGTGATGCTACAACGCTACAACACCTGTAATGCATTAGACTCTTTAAAATGCAAAGAATTAAACTGAAATTTAGCGTCAGAGGTAGACTCTATCATAAAGAGAATATATGCAAACCTCTCACTGAAGCAGACACACAAAAGCAGGACTATATTTGCATTTCCTTTGGATGTTTGACGTTAATGTGAAACATGAAATTAAACAGACATTAACAGCATACGCCTTGGTAAGCAAACTCTCTTACTTCAACTGGGTTGTTGCTGAGTTTGTTTTCGATAAGCACGAGACATACGTTTCATCATCATTCACAAATAACTTTTACATTTGCAGGTCACAAACCCTTTCCCTCTTATTTACTACATAATATTCGTTTATTATGCGGAGAGTTTGAAGTTTGCAAATTTATGTGTGACATGTTTGCAATGTAAATTAAGTTCTCTTCTAGATGTGTTTGTATCTGCTCTTGAGTGA
>JAGDQP010073375.1:0-10395 GCA_022664845.1 Lepisma saccharinum | reverse complement strand
GAGACTATCCCGACTCTGGCAAATTCTTTTACTTCTATCCTAGGAAACGAGAAGACTGTATTAACGTAATATAAATTGCATATTTTTGCACACTTAAAGTGCATGGAAATGATAAATATTTGATTCTTTATCTATCTATCAATCTATCTAACTATACAGTATAACATTGAATGTTAGTATGTGTGCGTGACCGATTAGAATGATTTTTCGCACATGATTAGACACTGGACCGAACTTGAATGCTGTCAAATTATTTTCTTTTTCTAAAATTATTTTCAGAGATAAGCGACCTTATAATTATCCACTGATTTTCAATGGCGATAGTAAGAACAATGGAATCACAAATAAACAAATAACTTAGAATTTTAAAATTTAAATTTTGATTCCTGTAAATAAAAATATTTAGATATAATGTTTTAAATCATTCTTGTATTATTTGGTAGTACTAGTGGTAGTTTTTGTAGTATTAGTTGTAGCATAAGTATTATTATTAGTAATAGTAGTAGTAGTAGTAGTGGTGGTGGTGGCGGTGTTCCCAATGTATTTTATTAACCCCGCTCCAACTGGCGGGTACTTTAGCTACAATTTGTAGTGCATCATTTTGAAAACTAAGGTTTACAAGAACACATTCATGAGATCAATTTGGAAAACAATTTCTGATTAGTTGGTATCTACGGTTTCTTGTCTGCATTGTTTAAAGAATGAATGGAGACGCTTTAAAATAACGAGAAAGAAGCGACGTATCTATTTTGATAAGCGCAAATATGTAATAGAGTGTAAGAAATTCTATAGAGAAGGGGGAGAAGCAAGTTAGGAAAATAGAGAGTGGTAAATTCGTAGGTACTTACGCTAGACACAATTATAACAGTTCACTTTACTTCAATTGTTAAAGTAATGTAACTAGTCATGTTGCTCTTCACGATGGATCTAGTTATTTCAGAAGGATCTAGTCATGTTTTCTTATTAGAAGTTAAGAAAACGCGTTCTTGCTTTCTAACATATAGTCACAGATTCCCCTCTGTTATTAACTGAATTATTGAAGAATTTCCGTCTAAATTCCTGACTAACTAAAACAAAAGTTACATTAACAAACAAATCGTGTTGATATAATAGTTACTTTCTTTTAAATCTATAGCATAAACTTCTTATTGATAATTTTTCTTAAGGAAAAAAAAAACTTTACCATCCCACGGGAAGTGTATAAAACGACTGCCATGCTTTATTATTTCGCTACCCACAAGGCAGAGAGAAAGTTAGAAAGAGAGAGAGAGGGAGGGGGGGGGAGACAGAGCGAAAGAAAGAAAGTGAAACATGAGACGAGTGCCTTGCATACTGCAATACCTTCATTAAAAGTAGTGGTTAAGAAGCTGGCAGCTCGATCAACTTGGACTTAATGAAACTCGCATGCAATTAAGCTGTTTCTGACAACGTCTTTTAGAAGCGTGGAAAGTCCTCATGTAAAAAAGACTTTTGCCCTTATTTTATAAACATCGGCAAGCAGCTCAAAACATGGGGGAAAATCAAATTATGATATTAAAAAGTAAGTAAAGATACATAGCGGAACACGGGACGCAATGGTGGGTAGTTAATGTTTAACCATAAATAATTAGTAAAAAAATTGAAAGAAAATTAACATCGTTTATAATGTTCTTAATACACTTACACTATTTACTACCTTAACTATATGAGATAATAGACTGGAGACAAACATGTCCCATTGTGTTATAGTAAATTCCAATTTAACAAGCCATTGTCTCCTATTCAGTATACGGTGTAGAACGAGATTTTTGCATTCTACAGTAATCATTATATTTATTGCACACATAGTTTTTAATGCAACATAACATTCTCGCCATCACTATCTTCCCCTTCACATGAATAGTGTGCCCACTTCTTACATCGAACGCAGCAAATCCGTCCTTCTTTTAAGTGCAATACAAATCTTTACAGTAAAGGCACGCTGTGCTTATGCCGCTATCTTCCACACTGGGTTCAGATTACTGAAACTCCATTCTGACAGTTATTTGTTTCTTGTTCATAATCGACTCCTTCCCTTTTTGCAAATAAAAGTTTTCTTTTTCCTGCTCCATTCTGTTCCGCAATGCACTTGTACCAAAATCTATTAGTTATTGCTAAAATACTTAAGTTTGCAACTGAGTACTCGTAGGTAGAAACCATGCCGCTTGAACATATTATAGTGTCTCACATTGTACACTTTAGTAAATTTAATTATATCTTAAAACATTGCCTACAATCTGAAGTTACATTTGGAGAAAACGGACTGCACAAATCCCCCACACATGTAGATAACTCCGCGTAGTATATCCCACAATTCCTTGCAGCCTGTACGTAACGCGAATAGTTGTCGATAGATCGCAACACCGTACAGGTGAGACCGATTAGGTACTCCGTTCTACTCTTACACCCCATTCCGCCAATAGAAATGTAAAAAAAAAAAAAAGAAAAAAAGAAAAGCGTATTCCTCTAAGCGTAGGGAGAACAGCCGAACTAACAAACGAAATGGCAGAATTAACGTATTTTTCATCTTGTAACGAGAACTTCACTTCTAGATTTACTTAGCCCTTTCCTTATATTTATACTATTTGACAGAAAGCGAAACCTGTATGGCGTCATATTACTAAACTGCTGTTATGGGTATTTTGACGAGTTTATTTTTTTCTACATATTTAATTTCGTGCTCAAGTCTTAAGTATAAAATACTATCTACGTGTTGAAAATATTAAAATAATGCATCCAGATTTTTTAACCTCTTTATTAGAATATAATTTTGACATAACTTACAGGAATATGTTTTTCCTAAATTAATTCTTGCATTTCTTCTGCACTTTCTGAAGGTCGTGTCTGAAAAATGCAATTGCATTACACTTCACTAAATGACTTATGCTAAATTAATTTAACTACATTCTTTTCTAGATATATGGAAGCATATTGACCCCTACTAAATTGAGTTTTCTATTAAATTGGTGATTTCAACTATATTGGACGATAGAGCCATCTTTTGAATATCAAAATCTTTACTATAATACATGGTCCTTCTGTAGAAATCACTGTAAGCAATATTATTATTATTAATCAGACAAACCTGAGTTTCCTTAGGTATGTTAAGAACGCAATAGTTTCCCTTATAATAAGCAATATTCGAGATGCATAGACAACTTTCATTTTACATATTGATAACGAATAATCTAGGCTTGTGCATTGTAAGTCTTCATGATTAAGGGCAGCAAAATATTTTATTTTGAAGTACTATATTACACACACTTACGATTAAATAAGAGTTCTTGTAAACTCAATGAAACATCAATTATTTTAATTACCTTCTTAGAAGTTCGATTACTTGAATGTACAGTCAGCGCCGATAGTTTGTACCTAGTCGTAAAATTTCTTCTGCGAATGCTTTTCGAATGGATAGTTCGATTTGGATAAAGTTTCTTGTAACTTAAAGAGAATGTGTGTTTCTCTATGTAACAGAAAACTGTACTCAAATAAGTCTATTAATCCTAAAGTTACTTGGAGAAGAGATTTTACGACTATGTACAAACTTTTAGCTCTGACTGTACATTACAACAACATTTCGTAGTATTATTTATCACTAAGAATTTCTTCAGAGCGGTGAAAGTAATGGCGCTAGGCGCATCTTAGCAGCTGTTGTTGGTAAATTTACGAGTAGAGGAACCTTCACGGAAAACGTTGCTTACAACTCAAAGATAGAAAACTAGCTCAAGTAAACAAATGGTCTCCGATTTCTATTAATTTTTTTTTCAGTGTACATCCAGCACGTCATCTCTGCTTTATATAATCAAAACAAATCTATTCATGTTTTCAACTAAAAAGTAAATTTTAAAAAAAATCCAGCATTTTTACAGACAAAAAAGTTCTATATGGCTACTACGTCCTACATTGTATAAAGAAATTTATAATTTTCGAAAACTGCCATGACGCCGGCAAGGTCCGCTAGGACTGAAATGCATCATTGAACCCCAGGAGACGATTGATCTCTGACTTTCTCACTGTATTGTCACCAAATATATCTTTAAGCATCCCCTGGAAAGGTCCTTCTGTAGGTTATGGAACCCAACCAACTTCATATAGTTGCGGGTTATGTAACAATAAGGCGTAATACACAAGGAGCTCTGTTTTAGCGCCGCGCCGCGCCGTGGAGAAATTTAAGATAACATGTTAGGAAAGTTCTTCTACTATATGAGATCTAACGTTAATTTCGTATTTCTCTTACTTCTATATTCATTCAGAAACAATGCGTGTATTCCTCTCAATCATTTAATATGCACAACATTCTTTCTTTCTTTCTTGTTTTTCATTCGCTCATTCTGCATATTATAGGAAAATTATAAAAGAAATAACGGCTGATAAACATGTCTTTAATGGTAATTTTTCCTCTGAATTGAAGTACATGTAAAATCAGTTTATGTAGAGAAATTCCTAGTATCCGCTCTGAGCGTACTTAAACATAAAACGAGAAATCAAACGTGGAAACTAGTAGCGGGTATCTCTATTCTTGGGACGAAAGTATGCTGAAGGTAACTTGGCATTAAGGTGCTCGCAGCGCACGTGCTTCCGAAACGAAAAGGCAATGGAACAAATAGTAGCAAACATTCTTGAGCAGAAGTAATGGTTTATTCTTGGGACGAGAGTAGACCTAAAATCTTACTAGGTACGAGCGTAGTTATACCACTGGACTGCGTCTTCGACTGCCACCAGTGCGATATTGAAAAAATGGTTCTAACACTTCCCCCTGCTAAACTAAAATGAGACACAAAAGAAAGAAAGTTGTACTCTCGGATGTCCGTTTGAGCGCGTCCTGTTTTTTCGTGCAGAGAAATAAATTGTAATATTTTAAAAATATTTGCCATTTATTCTATTCAATTTGAATTTTTTTGAATTTAATTTTTAAGGCCTTTGGACACCATTCTATTCAAGAGAGAACTTTTACTATGATTTAATTTCAATTTGAATTTTATTTATGGTCTTTAGACTTCTAAGAATCAGGCTGTATTATTTACTCATTGCCATAATTATTATTATCATCATTCCAAACTAAGAACACGCCCGGTCCATATTATTTTCTTCCTGCAAAAATCTGTTTTTTTTTGTGCAAATAGGAAGTAAAATAATTTATCGTTATCCCCTTTCCCCTTTCTTACAGTTTACTACTATTTACATACAATTTACATACAGTTTACATACAATTCTATAGTTTACATACAATAACCGAAAAGCGATTGGAAGTCATTCAGGGTTGCTACAAGCTCTGGAGTGGGCTGAAAAATAGTACCAAATTGAAGCAAAGTGGGCTGAATTCATTTTTCTCTACACCAGTATAATAATACGTGGTTCTTTCACACGCAACTAAAAGATGAAAAGTTCTAGAACACCCCCCCCTCCACTTCCAAGAGTCCAAGTCACGAAAGTGCTCTTATTAAAAACGTATTTGCCACGGAGAATAATGTATTGCAGCTGTAACACTGATAATTACGTTAATTAGCAAGATAATTACGTTAACCTACAAAATAATAATATATAGCTAATAAAGATCATACAATTCCAAGTGGAAAAAGCGGTTATACTTTACAAGAGCTCCTTCTGTTATATGGCGTTGAACGTTTTTAATATGAACTTATTTTGATTAATTGGTATCAAGAACTTCCTATAAAGTGTGCAAAATTAAGTGTTATAAGGACACTTGCTCTTTATGTACATAGCATTAGGAAATTTAATAAAGATAGTGGCCAAGGGCACTTGGAGGTTAGGTAAGTTAGCTTCGGTGTTTTTTTTTTAATTGCACACGCGACATGCACACAGACATTGTTTCTGCACTCAGAACTCCTCAAAATGTTATGTTTTGCTTTCTACAGCCATGAAAGAGCCTAAAAATACGTGGAAAAATGAAACAAAAAAACTTGCTATAGTGGAATTTGTCATGTTAGTGCAGCATTACAACTTCGATTTTAGGAACTTTTTCCTCAGTTTGCAAGCAATTTAGTGTCTTTCGTGGCTATAGGAAGCAAAACATAGCATTTTGAAGAGTTCTGAATACTCTATTCCAGAAGGAGTGCAACGTCACAGAATAAATGTTCAACAGTATTTTTAAAGAGTCCAACACACAGTATGAGTAACATAAGATGCAGGAAAAGTCTTACTCACACATTTGAAAATGTGACAAGTAATTGTTAAATGGTGCCGAATTGGGTAGAATCGTACCAATATTTTTAGAAAAGGGGCTGAAAATGCCTGTGTGGTATGACAAAAAGGGCTGAATTTGGTACAATTGTACCAAGTGTGGCAACCCTGAAGTCATTTACACTCGTAATATCTTCCAAATTATCATTTGGAGCAAGTTCTAACCTGTGATTCATGCAATGGAAACTAATAATGAGAGGAAATATCTCCTTCAGTCTGGTTGCTACATCAAATTTTCCATAGCATGACATTAGTTAAATCAGAAATAAAATAAATCCGATTCTGTATGAATTTTTCACATATAAAAACATTTTTTTCTAAAGCATTAATGTCTTAATTTGTTATTGTTTCAGTTCCCTCTCTTCCCTGATCATAAAATTCAATTAGTTTTAGGATAAAATAAATATATGGGATCCAAAGTAAGAAAAAAGTGAATATGTAAAATGGAGACATGTTTGTTGCTAACAGATTGATCTTTTCATCTACCAGTGCGACCAGTTTTTGTTCTTATCAATAATTTCTTGAACAAATTGCATTTCACATTTTATCAGATAAATGATTTAAATTTGTGCAGCACTAAATCTTGAAGTCGAAATAGCATCTTCATGCACTGCAGACCATTCTTTTCTTGGAGCTCTAATAGCCTCCCAAGATCACTAAATGATCTATCAGATTTAGCAAGATAATATACAATTCCGAATATTCTTGATACTAATTCTTCAGCTTCTTTCTCTTAGTTCTAAAGGCATTTTTCTTAAGTGGATTTCCTTCGAATCTTTCTGCAGAAATGTTCAACCAGTATGCACAGTTTGGAATCAGTATGGGGCTTGTCCTCATGATGCTGGAAATTTCTTTTCGTCATTTACAGTTTCTTGGATTTTTATCTCATAGGCCTATCGTTCACACGCCATTGACTTCTCTGAACTTCCAAGACCAGAAGATAATGGGCATCGGAATAGAGGTCGGAATAAAATTTACAAGTTAAAAAAGAATTGACGAATTAGGCAACGCTATTATTAATTGAAAGTCAGATACATAAAACACATTCTTACATATTAGCTGGTGAATTTACAATTGTGTAGTGCATTTCCTAAACTGCCCTTGTCCAGAGCGCCATAATTGTTGGGACATCGACAAAAGCACTTGTAATACACCTCATAGTTGTCAAATCTATAGGGAAACTTTGCAGCCAGGATTATTTTAGAAACAGTGGCAGAAGTTCTAATTCATCAAGGGTTTCCATTTTAAAAAATAAAAAAAAGTTGGGAAAGAAAATATTTTCAAATTCTACTGTTAATTTTTGTTGTTGTCCTTTATTTCTTACAATAATTAAATAATTTTACGGATGTTCTTGAATAATAAACTTTACAAATGTGTTAGAAAATAATGAACTCATTAATGTCAATAATAAACTTTAGTAATGTGTTAGAAAATAATGAGCAAAATAATGCCAATATCTCAATTTTACAGTTTTGTGTACAAGGGTGTTGTTGGAAATGGCCTACGCAATTGATAATATTTCATTAACAGCCAATGGCCTGAATCCAAGATGACAAAAGGCTTTAAATGTAAATTAGCTTCACGTATAAATGAGTTAGTGTTAATTCACCTATATTTATTAAATATGGTAGGATTGTGAACTAAATAGGACAAATTAGCTTAAAAGCGGGTGTTTAATTCAAAATAATGAAAGCCCCAAAAAAACATTATATATTAAAAATATTCAAGTTATTCAAGTTTAAACATTTCGGAATCTTTATTGGGTTTACGTAGTGGGGTAAAAAAGAACAATATATTGTAAGATTTCTGAACCGTTTTCACCTGACCAGAATCGTCTGAGTTTATTGTTACAGATAAAAATTTGAATTTATTTATGACCTTTGGAAACGTTGGCTCAGGCGGGTGTGGGATAGGGGGAAAATGTTAATTTTTTCATATTTTGACGCTTGAAATTTTTGATCTAACTTTTTTTTTTTCTAACGTTGATGTTCCTTGTTTTTCTGTGAAACTAACAACATGTTAGTGTCGTTTGAACAAAGCCGAAGTTGAAGAAAAATAAATAATCTAGGTTTTGAACAGAAACTAAAGTTAGACTAACTAGCTGCTTACACACGCCTTACATGACACCGTCACATGCGTGACGGCGATATGATCCGATTTAGATTTAATTTAAATTGATATTATCATCCTTAATGAGCTAGTGAGTTTCTACGGACGGGACCCTACAGTTTTTGGTAAAGTGAGCTCTGAAGCACTCCAGTTAATGGACCCCAACGGAACTTGGACCCGCTACCACGCACACAGAAAGCTAGCGCGCCAACCTCTCGGTTATCCAGGGGTCACCTCGAATTGGAAGGAATTATAATAAATAATTTCTCGTATTTACATCAATAAGAATGTGACTTTTGCGTATAGTATAGTTTGATCTTTTGTCTATAAACACTATGCCGATGGGTAATAGCTTACTTACAAATATGTATTTAATTGCTAATATCTTGGTTTCTACTGGTTGTCTTCCACTTCATAACATTAGACAATATCACAACTTCTGGAATTGTATTGAATTTCATTGATGGGTTTTAGGCATCTAATAGTCAGGCGGGGATATGGGGAGGGGAAAGATACCGGAAGGTGTCGGTCAGGGCCTAAGTTGGAGGTACCATCCCGGTATTTGTCCCGGAAAAACCTCAGTCAATATAGTCGGCCGCTGGGATTTAACCACGATCTTCCGAATACTCTACCAGTAAGTCACGGCCGCTTAGGCGCAACTTCTGGAGTTTAATGATTACATGGGTGACCGAGTCTTTTGACTCCTGTTTATTATGCAACTTAATGCTCTGTATTCGTGTTCGATCTCGGCTCGGCCTGGCTCGATTCTACATTCACATTTTCCGGATCGATTCGAATCAGACGCAAAAGTGTGTATCCTGACTTGATATGGTAGATAAATGGATTACGAACCAAATTATCCACTTTTCGGGCCTGCATGGTCCGAATTTTAGTCGGGCTCGGATCGACCCGAAAAAAACATGCGTAAGCTTTATTTTGTTTGGACCGTTTCAGTAACTTTTGACTCGGCCCGTCTCGATTATCCGTCACGTTCTAGTTAAAATCCACAATCACATCCAAACATCCATACCCCAGTCGGGATTCTAACCCGGGACCTTCGATTAGCTGGCTTAACGCCCTAACCCGCACGACTACCAGGTCGTCTCGGCCTGCAAACTGTGGATGTAGAGTCAGGTAGGGTCAGGCCGAGATCTGGTCTTAAACTCCCATTCCCATTTTATGCTTAATATTATAATTTCTATTAAAATATTTGCTGTTTGATTAATTTTTCCTTATTTATTTTGTTTTTTAGTAATTTATTTACTTAATTCTGCCGGTATCAGTGATTCTGCCAGACCGGTGTCACACCCAAATTTGCAGGAGCACGCCACAACTTTATTTGTTTACGTCCAAAAATTGATAAGAGTTGCACAAAACTTTACTTACACCCTCCCAATAATGACTTTATATCCCCAAACTGAAAATCCTGGCGGAATCCCTGACCGGTATACGAGCTGTAATGGAGGAATGGTGAACCAAAACCTGATTCGCTAATTTCGTTTATTTTTTTCAAACACAGAAGATTAACAATTGAACTTTATCCTTCTATTATAGTATTATCAATAGTTATTTTTCACTCAATAATAATGCTATTACATGACCTATTTCATGTATCCCATTTAAAGTTTGGACGTCCACTAAGAAGTCGAGTAGTGTGCCTGCAATAGGCATAGGTGCCCGTGTACAGAAGTGCTGAATAAGATGAATGCCACAGCAGCAAGATTTACCGGAATCAATGGGCTGGAGAGCTATAGGCAAGCTGGAAGCAAGGCAACCACAGCGAGTCATTGCAGAAGCAGTTGGAGTGTCACCCGGTGTCATTTTCCGGCTATAAACACGGTTTCAACGACGTGGTAATGTTGTATGATGGTGAGGACAAGGCCGTCCATGAGCCATGACGCAACACGGTAGAAAATTGGAAAAAAGAAGCAAAAGAGAATAAAGAATCTGCTAAAGATGTTCAAGTTACTTGCCTGTAATTAGTGATAGCGGCACCCCGGAATATGCTCCAAACGGCGACAGGTCTCCAACGTGCACTACCACAACTCACAGCAACATTACGCAGGG
>JAGDQP010073374.1:0-10395 GCA_022664845.1 Lepisma saccharinum | reverse complement strand
AAGGTAACGTATTCATGATTTACCGATGAAATTATGACGTGAGGTCATGAGATAACCTTATATGTAGAAAATGTGCACAACAGATGGCAGCAGCGCCAGTGCTGAATTAGCTAAGTGAGCCATTTTACAATTTGAATGTTTATGCATATTATTGAAGGTTATAAACTGTTGTAATTATAATTGAAAAGAAACAGTTATCATGTGTCTAAGCTAATATAACGAGTTAGTATTAAATTGAATGTTGAATATAGCCGTGTGCAGTAAGATGGCTGTACAGCGGACATGTATACTCAGTAGGCGTTACACGCAGCTATAACTTAAGCTAGCCTAACTTTGTAGAGTTAGTGTGCTTTCGAGGACCTAGTGTTGTACACGCACCTGTAAATTGGGATCGACGGCAATTTTCATTGTCGGAGGGTGCAGTTAGATTGAGAAGGCAGTCATTGCACAAAGACTGATCATCTCCTTGTACACAACAGTAAATTCTCGTTCATCTGTAGTTACTGATCAGCTTCTCGAATTTCAAGGCCAAGGCCCTACATCATCCCCAACTAGGACAGCATCAAAACTTGCCGCCTACTGTTACTGGACCACCGCCATACTATACACTAGGAGCAATACCACGCCATCGTCGAACCATGGAAGCATCATCTTTAAAATCACTTTCTCGTTCACGTTCTCCAAACAGATCAGAGCACTCAACACCTCCTTCACCACCAACAAAACGCACCCATACACTCAACGAGACCAATTCTTACCAGGACCTTCAAATGGACATCAACAACGAAGAATCTACAGCTACATCTACATCTAAGAACCATTCCTTTCTGTTGACTAACTTCGATGCAAAGTTTCAGAATCCAAAAATCCTGTTTCAGCAAGTAACCAAGTATTCCATTACACAAATCATCCCTACAAGAAATCGCACCATCATCAAATCACCAGACATCAATTTCGGTAGCAAAATCAGAAATCGTCAAGGTTTTGAGATATTTGGTAAAAATGCAAATACCACACGCCTTGACCAGAAACCTCTTAAACAGCCACCACCACCTCCACGTAAGCCGCTCACATTATCCGTAGTAGTCAGGGGGGTTGATCCAACGCTCACAGATGACGAAATAGAAACAGAACTGAAACACGAGGGCCATTCAATTCATAAATGGCTACGCATAAAAGCAAAAACAGGCAAACTACTTACATGGTTAGGGTTCTCACACCAGATCAAGAGACCATAGACGAGCTGCTTTCACATGGTGCCTACATCTATAGGAGACGATACCGAGTCTAACCCTCACATTCACCTCCACCGCTACCTATCAGGTTTGAGAAATGGCAATTGTACAACGCCCATCCTATTTCAAAATGCACAAATACATTGAAATGTGGCTTTTGCTCCGGTAACCATTCAACAAAAACTTGTCCGAACCTTCAATAGCCTCCCACATGCAGCACTTGCGGTGATCATCACACAACTTTCAGTTATAAATGTAAAGCTTGATCAGAACCAGATCCAGCAAAACCAGAACTGATTGTACCAATACGCACACCAGAAACCAAAACTCAGTTCACAACTCGTGTAACATCTGTGCATCAACCCATATCTATTGATCAACTTCTGACCTTTCAACCAGTTACACTCCAGAACATTCATCCTTTCCAACGCCATAACATTATACAGCAAATACAATACGCAGCAAAGACCATACTCAATGTCAACTTCACTGCGACATATTCAGGCCCATACGCTTACTTTCATGCACATGCATACGGACAAGAAACAGCTGTATAATCTAACCAAAACAACCTTCCTGTATTCATTTCTTCTCATGGCGCTATCATTTCTGTTTCACAACATCCGTTCCTTACCATCACATAAACCTCTTTTCTCATCTCTACTGCTTGAAGAACATATAAATGCTTTCCTGTTAAATGAAACTTATCTCATCCCTAAACTTCAATGCAAAATTTCTGGCTACACCCTACTTAGAAACGATAACAAACTACCAGCGTTAAGAGCTAATGGAGGAGTCACTATAGGATTTTCCCCTCATGTACCATTTCGTCAACACACACCTCCTCTATCCAACCTTCCGGAACACCTCATCACTTCATTATACTTCAGTCAAAGATACATTACTTTAGCAACTATCTACATTCGCCCAGGCCACCCAATCCCAAACAAATCCTGAAATCACTTGACAATAAGAATTATGGCATTGGATTATTAACTAGTGCTACTTAACAAATCGATGACAAACTGTCCAAATTACAAAAATTGAATCAAATCAATCTCAAACTTTCTTCTCTAAATCAGCTAGAATTACAAGAGGTGTCCCCAAGGCCTCTATCTTAGGCCCTATTCTATTTATAATTTACATAAATGATCTGATAAATGCATTACATCCTACAAAATGCATGCTATATGCTGATGATATAAATATTGTTATTACTGAAAAGGATCCTGATTTAGTACTGGTTAAGATAGAAAATGTAATAAACGGAATAGTTACTTGGTTGAACGAAAGTAATCTCCTAAATACAGAAAAAAACTGTCGTAATGACCTTTTGTTTCCCAGGAAATAATCCCTCCTTCCCTTTGCTAAACGTAAATCGTGCACAAATTCAATATTCTAATTTGACAGAGTTACTAGCTGTTCACATTGAACATGTTCTACCTTGGGAAACCCATGTTAATTTATTGTCGCTGTACTACGCAAAGTTCAATCGCTTCCCAGTTTTGGGATTATCTTTTGGGGATCAGCCGTATGCTGTCAGACAACTCTTCCGATACAATGAAAATACGTAAGAATAATATTCAAACTAAATAAAAGAACATCATGTAAACAAATATTTAGATCGCAATTTTTTTAACTCTTCCAAGTCTATATATTTATAAATCCATACATTTTTCAACACAAAACAAACATATGTTTACTTGACAAAAGATATTCACGCATATAATATACGACAATCAAGCGACATTTACGAAGTACAGCAAAATTGCTCCAAATATAAAAAATAAAATGTTTATTTAAATTGTACGAGACTATAATAAGTTACAGTCACATTATAAAGGAGAAAATATTAATAATCAAAATAAAGTTACTTACTAAATCGTATTATTCTGTACAGAAGTTTATAAATGACAGTGATGAGTTATGATGGAATTATGTTATAAGTTTAATGTGTGATGTTTGTTTTATGTTCACTTGAGATATGCTGTGTATTAATGTATATTTTTGTATTACATAAAATAATGTTTAAGTTGCATGTCTAATTATAATTTGTACTTTATATACATATGGCAACTGTAGAACTTATAGAAGATATTCTCCATGTTGTAAGTCAAAACAGGCAAAATCAATAAATAAAACAGACAATCTCTCACGTCATTTTATCAGTTTATTTGCACGGCGTTTCGTTCAATATTTATTTGGCCATGTACAGATGCCTTTATATGAACAAGAATCAAAGGAAAACATATTTATCTTTCTAAATTAGCTAAAATAAACTTCCGTACGTAATGTGCCTATATTTGTACGTCTAAAACTTGGAATATTGCGTCTGTACCTTCGGTGCATTAATAATAATGATGAGCTGAAGAACATCTTCTCCAGTGCTTTCGTTCTAATAAGGAGTCGATTTGTATGTATCAGCATTACCATTGCTTCCCTCAAGTGAACGCACAATCACGTTGGACTTGCGAAGACAATTTCCAGAAAATAAAAAACGATTTGTTAAAAATTTACGGTCGTGTATGAAACTTTTTTTTTTCGCGGAGTGTGTACGTAAAAAAAAATGTAATTAAAAATAAAAAAGAAATCGTTATTTGAATATAGGAAAGCAATATCTCATGTTCCCTCTCCCATATGGATTTCTAATATACTAAACCACTCACACACAAACGAGAGAGAAAGAGAGAGAATAAGAGAGGTTTAAACTCAACATTATATACGGTATATTTTTTAAAATCTCGAAACCACTGTTTCCATGGTTTCCGCAAAATGATAGGTCTCTTCATACCTCTGGAATTTTCAATGCAAATTTTTTGTCTGCAGAGGGAAAATTAATACAAAATCGAAATGTGGCTTTTGGATAGAAGTGGTGTTGAAGTTGTGAGATATGGATATAAACGTTCAGCATATCGTATTTAAAAATAATCTTTACTACTAAACGTTCATTCACTCTGTGATTTTATTAGTCTAACGTAGCGATAGAATTTACTGACCACTAGAGCATTCCCACTCTTTTCCTTTTTTTGTTTTGTTTTATGTTTTATATAGCATATTATGGACTTCACTTTCTATTGGGTGAGAAGAAATCGTCTCCTGGAACAGTAATTTCGTCACATCCTCGTTCGTTTTAGACAACTAAAGATGACCGAAGAATATTTTTCCCTAATCAAGAACTACAGAAATCAGTTGCATACTGTTTTGGTTCTTCTGATCTCAGATTTATTTCACAGTACGAAAAATCTTAAATATGATTCCAAGATACATTATAACTAGGGGCGGGCGCAGTCATGTTTTGCAATACCATGGCAACAGCCAATGTTCGTTATGTCAGTTCTGTTGAAATCGGATCAATCATTTCCACGTAATATTCCAATTATGTGCATAATAATTTAGCCTCGTTCCCATGGAAAGGGGAAAATAGTGTAGAAAATAGAATTGTAATACATTCAAAAGCATAAGGGTACAGATTCATCTAAGCATGCAAAGTTTGAAAAGAATTTGTTTAACCGTTTTGACATTATGCGCTGATGTCTTGTTACCACGCAAACAATAGTAAATTGAAGAATTTAACAGAGCTAAATTATGCAGGTTTGTCCGTCTATCTCCATACTAATTTTGTTAGTATAGATCGAACTCGCGGTGATACTTGAAAATATATTATTGATAATATGGATTTTAGGAAAGTTGGGAAGCACAGTATTTCATTTCGTCTTTAATATTTGTAAATATTCTCCCCTTTTTCCAGGAAATTGGATCGTGGGTTTACAAACATCTCATTCGTGCCGATAAAGGCTTTGAAGAGGGGGTATATTGATAATATGGATTTTAGGAAGGTTGGGAAGCACAGCATTTCATTTCGTCTTTGGTATTTTACAGCCAAGCCAGCCTCTTTCTCAATTCTTCGCTCCTTCCAGTCATCGCCTCCTTGTTTCATCATTTCAATTTGTGCAAGTTAGTTGTATTTCATGTAGTTAGAATTCTTTATGGTCTGCTTTATCTTGTATGAAGAAACTCTTCCGCATATAAGTGTATTTCATATTGACAATTCTGCAGTTTTTAGAATGGAATGAACCTCTAGGTAGTGTTTTGTGACGTCAGGCAGATGGAAAGTGAGGAGGTCATGAAGGGTTGGATGGAGCTGGCAAAGACATTCGGTTACTAGTCTCGATTCTCCAAACATCGTTCGATTTTCGCACTCAAGATCATGAATTATATTCTTGAACTCAGTGCTACTCTGGCCATAGAAGATCTTAGCGTGGGTCATGTATTGGTTTAAAAGCAGGACTACGATGTATCCACGTACCTAAGAGACTGAGGTTCGATCCAGAAATCTGATTCTTCGCTGGTTGGCTTGGCAGCTGGAACATCGCTTGTGTGGTAAGTGGAATGGAATAAAAAACCACATATTATCTTTATAACGTAGCCCATGATCCATGATCCTAAAAATTAGGTGTTATTTCTCTATCCCTTATTTAAGTAAAGCTTTTGCTTAAAACTAGCGAGTTTCCTTCCATTGAGCAACAAATCCCTAAAACTTTATGTTTCTCTCTCAAAGAGGACCTAAAGTCAAGATGGTGGAGATGTATTCCTAAAGGTCCCCTTACTCTTTGTTTAATTTTGACTTAAGTCAAAATAGTGGAGATGGAATTTGAAACCTCCTCGCTGGTCTTTAGTATGTTCTGTTAGTTGCTTGAGAAATTTCTTGTTCTCTCTCTTTCCCCCCACCCTCTATATTTCCTTTTTCTCTCTCTGAGTTTATGAGTAATTCTCGTAGTGTACGTTCGAAGTCTCCTGTTCGATCTCCGATCCTTAGAAGATCGAAAGCAGCGCTTTTAGCTAATTTACGTAACTACTTGTTTTCATCCCATTCTGGTTCTCAAAGTTCTTCCGCTTCTGTTTCCCCAACTTCATCCCCTTCAGTTTCTCCTTCAAATTCATTAAGTTTTCCCCCTTCTAATTCACTAAGCTCGTCTCCCTCAGTTTCTTGCAAGTCAGTCGAAATTCCGAACGAGAACCAACCCCCTCCCGTTATACCATCTTTGGTAGAACAGTTAGCGGAATTAAGACCTATTTCAAAATTCTCAGGTATTGACCCGTTTGCTATAGATAATTTCTTTATTGTATTTGAAAACTTGGCAGATCAACAGAATTGGTCTGCAGAAAAGAAACTTTCAATGTTCTGCTCGTCTTTAACTGGCAAAGCACTCGATTTGTACTATGTTCTGTCTCAGTCAGCAAATGCAGCAGACATTGACCTATGATTCTCTCAAGCAAACATTCACTGAAGTTTTTAGAGGTGCTAGTAATCCGTATAAGACTGAAGAAGTGTTAAGAAACAGAAAGCAGTCTTTTAATGAACCTACTTATAGTTATGTTTTAAGTAAAGCCAAGCTGGTTAAAACCTACATACCTCAAGCTACTAACCAGGATGTTTTGTATCATGTCATAAATGGTTTGCACTCAGATTTGCTTTCCCACGTCGCTGATAAGAAAATCACGGACATTAAAGAGCTTTTGTCAATTCTACAGAATAAGGACAAGAAAACTCACAGTGTCTGGCAGCGTCAAAAAGAAGAAAGGCAAGAAATGCAATGTCTTTTAAATCCTGCACCTCAACTTGCACCGACAAATTCTTCCTCCCACACCCCTCTTTCTTCGCCGTTATTGCCGTTTCATCATTCTCCAGTGCCACTAAATCCGTATTTGTTGCCTCAGACATCAACAGCACAGTCTCAATTTCAAGCGGCAGGTCCTTCTTCGTCAGTTTTTCCTTTTTTCAATGCTCAAACACCTTCACTTTCTGCGCAAAATCAGTCTTCGCCTCAGTCGAATCAAACAGAGTTAATTTTGAAACTGCAAAACGAAGTACAGCAATTGCGCTTTCAATTACCGATACAGCATGCTCAAAAAGTAAACGAACAACCTCAAGCGGCTTCTTCCATAGATACAATGTGTAGTAAATTGACTGATCTGGTGTTGCAAATGGAGGCCGGTTCTTCGAATAAACAAATGCCTGAAAGCAACAGTAATGGTAATTACAAGCGTAATAAACAACAAGGTTCCTCAAATAATGGTCCTATCAAATGCTACAAATGCAATGGCTTGAATCATATTGCAAAATATTGTTTGGCAAAGACTCAATCCCAGCAACAAAATAGTTCTCCAAATCAGTCGGAAAACTAACAAGTTCTCAGCACAGCAGAGACCAGTGTTCTGAGTTAGAATTTGAAGTTCCTCTCAAGGTCTCTAATAGGTTATCCTATGTTGAAGGTTTTATAGGAAAAAAGGCCCATTGATTTCTTAATCGATGGGGGACCTACGGTCTCTATGATATCACGCTCTCTTCTCCCCAAGAATGTCAAACTTTTGAATATTCCCACTTCAATTAAAGGTGTTTCGGAGAATCGTTTTATTTGTAAACAGATTGCTTTATTGTATTTTAAGATTGATGGGAAGGTTTTCAAGTATCCGTTTCGTGTGTGTGAAATGGATAAACAGTATGCTATTCTTGGGTCTGACTTTTTGTTCTTTCAATATTGTAAGATCGATCTACGAAGAGAAGTCATTAGTATTATGTATGTTGGTCGTCCCCCAGACAGTGTCTTTATAGGTCCATCCAAAGCTTGTTATTCTGATCCGGAAATTATTTTTCAAGCTATTTCTGTACAGGAAAGACCTATGTTTATTTCCACACGGTGGATAAAGATCAAATCTAAGAAACACGCCTACGTACCAGTCAAACTTGTTAATTTCACGAAGAATAATGAAACCTTTTTGTTTGAACCTAACAGTGACTTTGTAAAAACTTCTGGTCTTATGCTCCCACCCATAATTTATGACAAGGAAAGTACCAGAATTTTAGTTTACAATCCGACAGATCATCCAGTCATTATAAGTCGTTATACTTCTTTGGGTCAACCTAGTGCAGATGAAATTGATTCTCAATTTCAACATGACCCTACCGCTTCGTTATTGGACATTCCTGATCCGGATTGGATGTCTGCGTCAGAAGAAGAAAAAAGGAAATCCAAAGCCGAATTGAATCTCATTCACAATATTTTGATTCTAAATTGTCTTCTTTTAACCCGGATATTACGCCTGATCAAAAAACACAACTTCTAGACCTACTCTCAAAATTCCCGGATGTGTTCTGTTGGAACCCGCAATGTTTTGGGATAACTAAGTTAGTTACTCATCACTTCGATACAGGAGATGAACAGCCTGTGAATGTTAAGCAATTTCCCTTACCATTGCATCTCAGGGATCAAATTAAGAAGGAACTTGACCGGCTTTGCATTCAAAAAGTGATTGAAAGATGCCCAGGATCTGAATTGAGTAATCCGATCTTTCTCATCAAGAAAAGAGGCAAAACTAAGTATCGTTTATTGGCTGACCTCAGGGCGCTGAACAAAATTACGAAAAACATCTTATTTTTATCCTCAGATGGACGATATTTTAGCAAACATTTCAGGGAACACATACCTATCTAGTTTTGATGTGACCTGTTCTTTCTGTAGTGTTCCGCTCACTGAAGATTCTAGGCATAAGACGGATTTGACCATTGCATCATGTGGAAAGTATCATTTCAATGGTTGCCCTCAAGGCCTCAAGACAAGTCCATCGCAGTTGAACAAGATGATGATGATGATAACTACAAATATTCCATCTTCAGTTTTAAGTACATATGCGGATGACATTATAGTACACACTAGAGGTTTCTCTCAGTCTCTCCAGGTTTTTTAGATTCTCTTTAGACGTATACGATATGCCAATATCAGACTTCAACCAAAAAGGTGTTTTTTTCTGTACGAAAAACTTGAAGTTCTGGGAAGAGTTGTTTCTGGGAATTCCATCGAAATCGCTCCAACAATCCGTTCCGCTATTTTGAATTTTCCTACTCCTAAAAACAAAAAGCATGTACGCTCTTTTCTTGGAATTTTAAATTTTCTTCGCTCTCATTCCGAACACTTTGCGAAACACACTTCTAAGCTTACTCAACTCCTCAATAAGGACGTAAAATTTGAATGTAATTCCGAATGCGAATCTCAGTTTCAAAATTTGAGGGAAATGGTCACTTCTGTGCCCGTTCTGATGCCTTTCAAACCCAATCAGACCCCATATGCTTTTCTTGATAGCAGCTACCAGGGAATTGGTGGGTGCCTCCTACAAATGGACGATGACGGCTTATTGCATCCAGTGGCGTATTGCTCAAGAAAGCTCCTTCCCAGAGACAAAACTACGATGTATTCAATTTAGAAGCAGCTGGCGCTTTTTATGTTTTCAAATCTTTTAAATTCTACCTGTATGGCATAAAGTTCTTAGCGTTCACGGACAATTCCGCTCTCTCTCACGTCAAAACCAATCGGAACTTGACAGGAAATTTAGCTCTAATTTATCTTTCTCTTCAGCAATTCGACTTTGAAATTCGACATGTGAAAGGAGTCTCTAATTCATTGGTCGATGCGCTCAGTAGGTATCCTGTAGATCCACCACCTGCGGCACAAGATGAGAACGAATGCTTGGATGCTGCAGATGTATTGACTTACGAAGATGTTGACATTAATTTGCCGCAACTACAGAAAGAAGATGAATATTTTGGGACTGTCATCAAAATTCTTTTGAATCCTCAAACAGTACATAATTATGACTCAAAATTTTCCAAAGTTTTGAAGCAATATGAAATTCTGGATAACGTATTATACAGAATTCATAGATTTGCGAATCGTAAGCGTTTGTTACCTTGCATACCAGTTTCTTTAGAAGAAAAAGTTATCATGGAGATACACAACGATGGCATAACAATCTCCCATCTCTCTCCATCCAAAACTTTTGCTTTGATTTCTGACAAATATCTTTTCCCTAACCTGAAGAAGGAAACTTTTATGCATACCAAAGCCTGCCTTGTTTGTCAGACGGGAAAACCGTTAACAGGGAAGAAGCCTCATACTTTACAGACCCATGACATAGATGAAGCCCCTATTTCCCATTTAATGGTGAACGAAAAGGGCCCGATGACGCCTAGTAATAAATTCAATATTATAATAGTGATTATTGATGTATATACGAGGTTCGCCATAACAGTTCCTGTCAGAACTGTGAATGCAGAAACGATTGCTAACGCGCTTCATCATAAAGTGTTTATGCATTATGGTTTTTT